>JBBPBX010000947.1:22011-34379 GCA_038048925.1 Garcialebias charrua | reverse complement strand
CCGGCACATGCAGGTGGCCCATTGCCGTGTTCTACAACATGCTTGACCTAGCAGCAATAAATGCTTATGTGTTATACAAGGCCTGCATTGGGTCCAAGGAAAGCAGAAGAGACTTCATACATGGCCTTGTACTGGAACTTCGTCAGCGTTTTATAATAGAAAAGGCCATGCTGAAAAAGCCACGTCCCCAGCCTGGTCCTGGAAAGACGACACAGTGTCAGGTTCAGACCCTCTGAAAAAGAAACCGCAGCAAAAAACAGTGTGCAATTTGCAAGAAGTTTACCTGTCGCAAATGTAGAAATGAGGACAACTGGGTGTGTAATAAGTGTTAGATGTGAAGCAGCAACAACTACACACCAACATTTAGATTTTGTTGTAAAAACAAAATGTATATATTGCTTTTGTATGATAATTTGCAAAAGAAACAGCAGCAAAAAACAGTGTGCAATTTGCAAGAAGTTCACCTGTCGCAAATGTAGAAATGAGGACAACTGGGTGTGTAATAAGTGTTAGATGTGAAGCAGCAACAACTACACACCAACATTTAGATTTTGTTGTAAAAACAAAATGTATATACAGTATTGCGTTTGTATGATGATTTGTAAATATTATTTTCAATAAAATGCTGCAAATTCATGTTTATGTATCTTGAACCTAATTCCCTCTGCCATATCTGCTGATTTTGGACTACATGAAGTCAACTGATGGACCGACACAGGTCACACGACATGAGGTCAACTGACGGACCAACATAGGTCACATGACCTGAGGTCAACTGATGGACCGACACAGGTCACATGACCTGAGGTCAACTGATGGACCGACATAGGTCACATGACCTGAGGTCAACTGACGGACCAACACAGGTCACATGACCTGAGGTCAACTGACAAAACGACACAGGTCACACGACATGAAGTCAACAAACGGACCGACACAGGTCACATGACCTGAGGTAAACTGCCGGACCGACACAGGTCACATGACCTGAGGTCAACTGACGGACCGACATAGGTCACAAGACATGAGGTCAACTGACGGGCCGACACAGGTCACATGACCTGAGGTCAACTGATGGACCGACATAGGTCACATGACCTGAGGTCAACTGACGGACCGACACAGGTCACACGACATGAAGTCAACTGACGGACCGACACAGGTCACATGACCTGAGCTCAACTGATGGACCGACATAGGTCACATGACCTGAGGTCAACTGACGGACCGACATAGGTCACATGACCTGAGGTCAAGTGACGGACCAACACAGGTCACATGACCTGAGGTCAACTGACAAAACGACACAGGTCACACGACATGAAGTCAACAAACGGACCGACACAGGTCACATGACCTGAGGTAAACTGCCGGACCGACACAGGTAACATGACCTGAGGTCAACTGACATACCGGTATAATGGACCAGATTGCACATTTATATACGGTGCGGCCCATTGCCGTGTTCTACAACATGCTTGACCTGGCAGCGATAAATGTTTATGTGTTATACAAGGCCTGCACTGGATCCAAGGATTTTGGACTGAGGAGTAGGGGGTGGGGGGGTAGGTGTACAATTAATGGGTCTTTAGTAGGGTCATTAGCATTTGAATCAACATTATATAGCCCACTGAAAGGGACCGGGGGATTCAGAAGCCAAGTTCACTTGCGCAAAAAAGCGCAGCCTTAGTCAAAGTAGTGTTAAAGAAGGTGAGATTGTGATCGGAAAATCGCAGGGTCAAGTATTGACAACGTCCAAAAATTTGGGTGGGATAAGTGAAGCAGTCACACCTGTCTCCACCCTCATTTGCCCCACTCTGGCAAGACCATTAACCCCCACCATCTGCTTCCCCGAGCACCTTGGATGGAGGCTCTTTGCTCCACACAGAGAGCTGTGGTGGCTCAGTGGTTGTGTCAGGAAGGGCATCAGGGGTATAAACAATTCCCAAGTCTCAGTGTGACTTAGTTCACTATGGCGACCCCATGACGAAGGGAGAAGCCAAAAGAAGAAAAAATAAGAAAATAAATATAAAATACTTTATAATAAAGACATAAGGAAAGGACATCTATCTTTTATAAATTTGTTATAATTCCTTTTAAAAAATTCAAGGTTCACTCACATAATAAAGTCAAAAATATTGCAGACAAGACTGTGCCTAAAATGTAATTATGTATATTTTACTGCTCCCAAAGCAGCAACTGAAAGCACCATCAGTACAGTTATATTTTTAGTTTGATTCATGTCAAAAGAAAACAGCACTTTGATGCTCATCATTAATCCATCATTTGCTTTTTTTGACACTTCATTCATAATTTAAAATGTACTGTAAATATGAGTTAGTTCAGATACAAAAACATTTGTTCTAATTAAAATCTGTCAAAATATTTTAATCTCAAAAGGAACAGAAGCATGATGTTACATTATTTTCTCACTCAAGATAAACTTGAATAACTTATTTGCTCATATTTATTGATGGATATATATAATGAAAACCCAGTAATCAGAAACATTTTTTTCTTATTTTTTCTTTATTTTTTAAACATATATATAATAAACAAACTTAAAATATCACAAATACTCTTGACAACCATAAAACATCAGCAAAAAGAGCCAAACACGACTTTAAAGTAAATAACTTAAAGTTTACAAGATGAAATTATAAATAAATAAATACATAACTTAACTTGAACATTTACTCAGAACCCTTTCAGGGTAAAAGTCATAAAAATCACAGCATAGTGCTTTTAACTCTGTCAAAGATCTGGTGAACTTTTGCAGCAGGAACACAACCTTCCCTGATGATGGTAATGGTCCCTGTGAAAATGAATAAAAATATTATTGTTTATGGGAAAAAAAGACAAGAGATAAAAAATATTGAAAACAAAAAAACTCATCAGACTTTTTAAAGTTTTACCTTCATCTATCTTCAGACAGTTGACCACAGTTGAAGCAACACTTTCATTTGAGTCTCCATCACACAGAACTCCTTGGATCTTGTGGCCCAGACGGCTGTAGTAAAACACAATTTATAGACAGTTTAAACTTTGAGTTGCAAACAGGAAAACAAAAGTTGTACACAAGGGGCTTAAAAGTGGATCACAAAGCTTGATCTCACCAAAAATAATTTAAACTACATACTTCATGAATACCTATAAAATATTTTGAAGAAAACTTAAACTACTAAGGAAGCATTTTATGTGAGAAGATGTTAAAACTTTGATCTTCTTAGAAACCCAAAGTAAATCCTTCCACTGCCTCCTTGAACAACAGACTCTTACTTGATGACCATGCTGTGGTGGGTACTGTCTGATTCTCCACTGGGATTGGCCGATGTGATCGCAAGAGGTCCTGTGATGTCACATAAGTGACAAGTCACCGTGTGGTCAGGGACACGGATCATGATGCTGTCTCTGGTACCAACACGGTCAATCGCTGGTCCAACACCTGCACAAGACAGGAATAAAAATGGAGGTGAATACTGTGAGGACCTTTGTTACTAGATCTTTACACTTCTTGTAGATTACTCCTTATTTTAGGTGGCAAGTTTTGGAAGTTCAACAAGAACCTTGGTAGAACCCTTACCAAGTTGGAAGAGCCAGTCTCCTTTGCTGACGATGCAGCTGATGCCTCCTGGATACACGTTCCTCATAAACTCCCACAGCAGAGGGCTGAAAGGAGGCTTGGCTGCTACCAGCTGTTCCACACTGGAAATGCAAATGCATATAGGCTTCTCTGCTGGTCTGTCCTGGAGATCAACACATTTAAGAAGACAATGACTGTTACATTAAATATATATAAAGAGGAATTTACAAATATATTTGACTGAAACCATGTTTAACTTTCTTACTTTAATGTTGTAGATTTTCTCTATTGCCTGGGGATTCTTGCAGGAAGCAGCCAAAGCATAAACAGTATCTGTGGGAATACCACATACTCCCCCCTCTTTGAGTTGTCCAGCAATCTTGTGGAGACCACTGGTGAGACGGGAGCTGGCCACTGGACAGGGCGGCTCTTCAGATGTTTCCTGCTTAACCTTTTCCTAAAATAAGTCAAAAATTAGACAAAAAAGAAAAACAAAATGTATTAAACTACATATTAGTTTGAAATTAAAAGAAAAAAATACTTCAGTTTTTTTATTTGTTACCTTTATGATTGGAGGGTCCACTTGTAGCATTTTCTGTGAGAAGATGCATTTCAGCAGTGAAGACAAAGTTCCAGATATACAAGTGACTGAAACCAGAACAAGCATGGCCACTGCAAAAGATGGACACATAATGTTATACATCTTCTGTTTAATGGACACAAACTTCTAGACTTAAATAAACAATTTGTCATTAGGTGTTATAGAGCAGATGCCACAAACTCATCCCCAGCTGTGATCAGCTAATATGTGTAATGAAATACAAACTTTATTGTGTGATGACAATCTTGGTGCAAATGGGCAAAGTAGGTGGAGAGGAAGAGAGATAAGAGATAAGAGATTTATTCATTAACATTGCACCAGTTAATTAATACAACATGATTATGTATGCACAGTCGTCCAGAAGAGGGAGAGTCTGCAAAGCTGCAGCATTTTCAAACACATGACATGTTCTTCTGCGTGGCCGCACTCATCCGTCTCCGGATGAAGGTCAAACAGATATGGAAAAAGGAAAAACACAATAGGTATAATTTGTGATATTCAAAAAAAGAATCTATCAAAGATTGCCTTAAGACACTCTATGATAAAGTCCCAAAAACTCTATCAGCAATAAGCACAACCAGACAAGACATTGTTGCAGATTTGACGACATGCAAGGAGATCAAAAGAGTCTGTGAGCAACACTCAGATAGTACAGTTCAGCAGTTGTTAAGCTTGGCGCCTCCGAGCGCACCCCCAGAGACCTCTGGGGAGGGAGGTGGGGGGGTCAGCAGTGTCTCTCAGCTTCACTCCAGGAGAATAGTTTCCAGCAAACAGCCTTCTACTTTTCCAAGGTCGTGCAGAAACTAGATTAGATAGTTATTGTTTATCTTCAATCCAAGCCACAGTGTTCTTTTTGACTGCAGCCTTCCAAAGTCCAGGTGCTGTTCAGGTCCAAAGTCGCCAAATCATATGAGGTTCCGAAGCTACGAACCCCCATCCGTGCCCTGATTAATGCCGGGCGGCTGTAAACGAGTTCCAAAGCGCACCGCAGGTCCGCGGTGGTCTACCGCCGCTCCCATTGTGCGGTTCAGTTCGTACAACAGCTGGGTTGAGGAGCTCACAGCCCGGATCAGAGAATCTTGCTGATCAGGAAGTTTGGCCAGCGCGCCGATAGCCGCCGCAGTCTTCCTGATCTTCCAGTAACAGACAGCTCCGCTCACGCCAAAAAACAGAGCAGCTGCCACCAATATCCCAATAATCCACAAATCTTCCACGTCTTCGACAGACAGGACGGTCAAACACATGGGTTGCCACTGTCCCCACGAGTCCATCATGTATCCGACAGCGTGCGTGTCAGAGGGGCAGACCGCTTCTCCTGGCCCGGTCCGCTTCGTGGAAAAAATCTTATCTATAGATGAAACAGCCCAATTTATTAAATCCATCGCAAATTGGTTCGAGTGAGCGCTGAAGAGTCACGGACGAGACAAAAAGCAAGCAGGGAGGAGGAAAACTTAGGGAGGGTAGGAGCAAAAAGATATGTGACTTGCTCTGCCGAGTAGCGGAAGTAGAAGTAGAAGGAACTAGGCAACTGAGATGATTGATGTTCATGCAACTCCTAAACCAAATGATTTCATGTACCCAAAGCTGTAGAAAGCAAAGATGAATGGAGTCACAGAAGAAACCTAAGGACATGGGCTCTGTGTATTTTGTGTTCTTGTTCTCTTGACCTGAGCTCTGGGTTTTTGTTGAGTTGGGAGTCCCGAGCAGGAGAACATTAAACAAGGAGGTCCCAAGGCAGTGACGATCAGATGATCGTATTTATGAAAATAAATCAGTCCAGCCACCAGTTAACATATTCCACCAGTCAGGATGAGATGAACACCACTGTAAACTGGTGTATGACCTTTTAAATATTTTACAGGTATATGTCTTGATAGTTGATGTCATGTTTTACCTGCCAGTATGATTTCCACTCCAGCTGGTTGATTGCCAGTTCGAGCTGTGTTGAAGTTTGGTAGAAGAACAAGGAATGCACTGATCCCATTTGATAACAAGCCCAACACTCCAGGTTCTCCATAGAAACTGACAGGAAACTCATCTGAAGCTGCCATGATGCTTTTGTAGTTGCTTTTTTGTTGATACACAGTTCTGATGAAAGACATTGTAGAGAATATAAAAATCATTGGCTTTTCTCTGTTGGGCTATAATGTCACAACAAATAAATAAAAAATCTCAGCTTTTTATTTATCAAGCCATTTGTAACCAACAAAGTCATTGATGGGATTAACCTGACTAAATACAGGTTGAATGAATGAATTAAGTAATTAAAAAGTAAAAAAATAACAGAATAACATTTAAATTCAGTAATTGACACTAAAGTGAAAAATGTGTGGTTTGATTGAACATTTTAACTTGCAACACATGTAAGAAAGTGTGCAGTCCTAGAAAAGGTTTTAATAGTAAAAACATTAATTAAGATGAGGAATTCAAGTTATTTCAGTATAAAATCTCCAACCCCAATAGTTCTACCAGTCTAAATAGTTTCCTCTTTTCATGAGAGAATAAATTTATTGCAAGAGGAAAATACAAATAATTTACTAATTCAACTGTCTTTGTTAGTTGACTGATTATTATAATTTGTAAAAAAAATTCTTGTAGACTCAAATGCAAAACGTTTTTTTAACCTGTGTTAAAATACAACAATTTAAAAATAAAGCCTTACTTGGTGAAGATGCTCAAAAGATGAAGTGTTGAGTTGCTTCAAATGAAGGATGCTGGTTGACCCTGAAGAGAAGACTTGGTTATATAGAGAAGAGGAGGTTATTTAAAAACTGAACTAACCAGCATCACCGGATCATATTACATCACTGTGATGTTTTTATGATGAATAACATGGACATTTCAAACATGTGTTTCTTAACACTTCCTTCCTTGTTCCTGACAGGCCAGGTAACATCACCTGGGCTATTTAAGGTCCTCACCCTCTGGATCTCAAAGCAGCATCATTCAGAAACTCCACTGAGAGACAACAGAGAGAAGAGAGACACTGAAGAGAGAGAAGCAAGAGAAGGAACACAAGACATCATGTTTAAGCTCCAGGTAAAAATCATTATATTTACATGTAAATACATTGTTCAGTCATATATTTGTAAATTTAACTTCCTGCTAATTATCTTACATGGCCAAAATTCTAGTTTTTAAACAACTTTCTGAAATGATTATAAACAAAAGTATATTTTATGGAGTTTTTTTAAATTTTACCTACTTTTTAAAGAAACTGAACTTTTATTAAACATGGTGAAGCACATGTTAGTGGAAAACCTCTCCACCCTCTTCAGCTGTACACAGACTTTTGTTACAACAATGTCATTGTTCTCTGAGACACTCAGACTTTTTACGTCACAAAAACAGCCAGAGGTGTTGTTAAGCTGTTTGAAACACTCTGGACTAAGCCCAGCCTTGAAATGTTTAAATTTCATTTGAAGTTTGCAAAGTTTTGTAGTAATCTGCTAGTGGTGTGGTCCTTTGAAATAAGGCTAGAAATGATAGCAAATGTGTGTCTCAGTCTAACGTTTTCTTAATAAATACACTTAATTGGTCAAATTAGCTGCATTAAAAAAATTGTGTCGCAGCCTGTGTGCACCGTGAACACGCAAAAGAACAAAACTATTACAAGACATGCCATGCTTTGTCAAGGCTGGGATTTTAGACTGTTATAAATTTTTTTTTTTTTAAAGTAGATTGAAAAGTCTGTATTCTACTTTGTCATTTTACGTTTTAGCAGCTGGAGGAAAATATGGGGAAAAAGAACCTGGAAATATATCAAAAAGTTTAACTATGTGCTGGTGACTAATTTTGATTTCCTTTATAATTGAATGGCTATGCTTTTGTTCTTATGACAAATGTTGCCCTTGAAATGTGAAAAAATGTATTCTATTTTTTTCAAAATAGATCCTA
Organism: Garcialebias charrua; assembly: GCA_038048925.1. NCBI lineage: Eukaryota > Metazoa > Chordata > Actinopteri > Cyprinodontiformes > Rivulidae > Garcialebias > Garcialebias charrua. Next base: position 26,298 of record JBBPBX010000947.1, on the reverse strand, counting down.
TTCTGTAAAAAATTGTAATCAGATCCAATACATTTCAGAAAATGCAGAGCAGAACTAGACTATCCTGAATGTCCAGGCTAATGTCCACAAAATGTTTAATCGTAAAACAGATCCTTACTGGGATGTTTCAAAATGTATGTTTTATATACATTATAAATTCATCATAATTTCCTCCACAGAAATCCCTTAAACCAATCGTGGCTGTCAGGAGAATTCACAATTCTGCTGTAGAAGGTAAGTACTTATAAATTATTTTTCCTCTCTCTCACCTTCAGGTCAGCTTGACTTTGTTTTGTCAACTTGTTTAAAGACACGTTACACACATTACACATTTGACTTTTTGTCCAAGCTACACACCAAATCAAATATTTTTTACTTCATAAGTTTTGTTAAACACATCTTTTGTCATTTTACTCAGTCAAACTACAGATAAAACTCATCTCAATTATTTGTCCTCTGCTCTTTTTATTTAGCAGTCTTGACGCACCCAGCCCCGGAGGACACAGTCACTGCAAGCTTTGGGAAGTTCATCAGTGGGGTGAAGCCCCAGCACTTGTCTTCTGTCGTTGTCCACCGCAGTAAAAGGATGGTGTTAGACAGCATTGGAGTTGGTTTGATTGGCAGCACATCCGAAGTGTTTGAATTGGCACTTCAGTACTGCCAGGTGAGACAGTGAAACATATTATCGTTTACCAAATATATTAATTTAGCTTAGGCTGTTTTAAAACTAAATCAGACTACACAGTACCATTGGTTAGTGGAAATAGTAAAAAAACAAGAAAACAAATGCAGCAGTTTTCTTCATAATGCTTATGCTTAGTCCAAAACAGAAAATAGTTCAAAGTGACTTTGTTCATATAGTGTAGGCCACAAATTAAATTGTTCTTGAGATATTCATCAGTATAAGGACAATATGACATGTACATATTTACTGCATATCAAGAACTGAATCAGGCTCAAGCCACATTTCCATTTCTTTACATACCTCTTCAACAATCCCAGTGTATTAAATGTAATAATGATGTCTTTAAAGACGATACATAGAACAATAAACTGATATAGTGGTAATACATTGTTTTGTTTTCCTGAAAATCTCGTGCTTTTTAAGTTTTAAGTTATTGTATCTTTAATTTCAGCTCATGTATGGCCCTGATCACATCAGGAGACACATGCCTGAGTGGTTGTGACCGTCGAAAACAGTTACCTCATCGTCATTCATAAATTTATTAATCGGTTATAGTGTTTATTAGATGGATCCTTTTTAAACAAGAATAGGACATTAAATCATGCTAACACGGCAGCATGACAGCTCAGTGTTAGCACTGTTGCCTCACAGCAAGTAGGTCCTGGGATCAATCCCCGGTTAGACCTGGGGTCTTTCTGGATGGAGTTTGCATGATCTTCTTGTGCTTGCATCAGTTTTCTTCCACAGAACAATAACATGCATGTTAGGCTGCCTTGAGGCCCAGGCCTCCCTTGCAACAGAGATCTGTGATCTCAGTGGGATTTACCTGGTTAATAAATGAAATAAAAGTTAAATATTGTTTAACAAATTAATAAATAGCATCAATCAGAATTATAAATAAATACAGTATGTATCAATCCAATATGTTTGTCTAATTTCATACCATTCAAGTCAAATCTGTTATTTTGCTGCAGACCCATTCCATGGACTTTGATGACACGTGGCACCCAGCCACTCATCCTTCAGGAGCCGTCCTTCCTGCCGTGTTAGCTCTCAGTGACATGATGCCAGCTAACAGTAAACCAAGTGGCCTGGACTTCTTACTGGCCTTCAATGTCGGCATCGAGATCCAGGGTCGTCTACTGAGATTCTCTAATGAGGCGCACAACATCCCCAAGAGGTCAGTGTCTTGGAGAAGAGGAGCATTATATTTCAGTCTAAATGTAGTTGAACCATGGATGGATTATTTGTAACATGAGTCTTTTGATCAGTCTTTTATATGTCCAGTAGAAACTGCAGATTTCTGCATTGCACTTTAATAATTGAGTAAAACTGTTTTTTTTTTTAGGGAATTAGTTGCAGAGAGTCATACTACAACAAGCCTCAAAACTTTTATTTAATCTATCTTAAAACTAGTTTTTCATTCATAACATGAAGTTTAGAGCAATATTGTGATGTGTGTGCAGTAAATATTGAAGTGTCTTTGTGTTTGTTTGGTCAGGTTCCACCCCCCCACGGTGGTGGGTCCTATGGGAAGTGCAGCAGCTTGTGCTCGCCTCTTGTCCTTGGATCCGTCTCAGTGCAGTCATGCCCTGGCTATAGCTGCTTCTCTAGCTGGAGCTCCGATGGCGAACGCTGCCACTCAGTCCAAACCCCTTCATATTGGCAACGCTTCCCGTTTGGGGCTGGAAGCTGCTCTGCTGGCCTCCCGAGGCCTAGAGGCCAGTCCTCTGGTCTTGGATGCTGTAGCAGGAGTGGCGGGCTTTAATAATAATAATAATAATGTCTATTCCTGTCATCTGCATATGTTCTCATACACAGACGAAATTCGTCTCTGCATTTAACCCAACCACCTACCAGGTGGTGCAGTGAGCAGCCCGAAAGCACCCGGGGAGCTGGAGAAATAGGTGTGCACTCATAGACACCCCAAGCTGGGTAGTGGCCGGGGCGCGAACCCGCGACCTTCGGATCCGTAGTCAAAAGCCCTGCCACTAGACCATCTTGGCTCTTTAATGCATTTTATGAAGATTATGTCCCACAAGCTTTAAAACTGACCAGTGATGATGGTCATGTGTTCCTCCTAGAGGAGCAGGACATGGGTTTTAAGCGCTTCCCTGCCCATCTGGGGATGCACTGGGTGGCAGATGCTGCAGCCTCGGTCCACAAGCTTCTTGTTGGAGTAGATCCAGGAAAGGTCTCCCCTGATCAGGTCCAGGACATCCTGCTCAGAGTCCCTCTGTCTAAATACATCAACAGGCCTTTTCCAGAGTCGGAGCACGAGGCACGCCACTCCTTCCAGTTTAACGCCTGTAGTGCTCTCCTGGACGGTGAGGTGACCGTTCAGTCCTTCAGCCCAGCTGCCATGAGGCGCCCCGAGCTGCACGCCCTGCTGAGCCGCGTCCGCCTGGAGCATCCTCAGGACAACCCTGCTAACTTCAACCGTATGTACGGTGAAGTCCAGGTCACTCTAGCTGGAGGAGACATTCTAAAGGGGCGCTGTGACACCTTCTATGGTCACTGGCGCAACCCACTGACCAATGAGAGCCTGAGGAAGAAGTTCAGAAACAATGCAGGCGTGGTGCTTCCACCAGAGAAGGTTGAACGTCTGATTGAAGCAGTGGACGAGCTGGACACACTGGACGACTGCAGCGCTCTTCTCTCACAACTTCAATGAACAAACACAAAAAGTTACCATGGACAAAGCAACAAACATCATTGTAAATACAGGATTCAAGTCAAAATGATCTTATTGCTGAATAATCAGTCTGTGTTTCATGTTCATGGCATGTGTTTTGCAAACGTAGCAGATGAAACATTTTCAGTATTTTTACATGTTCTGATGTATAAAATAGTTATTTTTATCATTAGTTTATACTATTCAAGCAAGTAAAATGTAAAAAAAAAAAAGAAATGTTGGCTGTAATATTTTAATTTGTGTATTTGTGGTGGGTGAATGAGGTCAAAAACTGTACAAATATATTTTTTATGCTGTGTGAGCATGTGAGTGATAATATTGCAAAATGTTTTATAGAATCTAGACAGACAAGTGCTGCATGAATTATCTATTCATCTATTTATTCTAACATTTTGCTATTTAAACTATGCTGTGGTTTTTCACAAGGAACTTATTCTCATGTGTAAAAACAAATTATTTTTAATTGTAACAAAATTGTCAATAAAATCACAGTCATCAAAAATGGTTGCTATGTGTAGTTTTTTTATCAATCATCCTTTCCCCATCCCTTTGAGACCCTTTTAAATTATTATTTCTTTAATTTAACTAAAAAACTCGTGTTTGAGGCCTCCTGAAGGAAAATAAAAATCCTTCTAGAGTTCCTAACCATCTACAATGTAATTTGTTTGTTTTTTACATTAGATAAATTCTTCCTTACTGATTTTATTGTTGTCTGAATCAGATTCACCAAAACATGTTTCTTTTTACCCTCCTCAAATAATCAGCATGGCAGCACGGTTGTGCAGTTGATGGAGCTTTAAATACTGCATTTTAATGTTTTAGTTTTAGTTTTAGAGTTGGTGTAAATTTTCATACTCTTATACCACTATGCAAAAACTCAGAACAGTGTTAGTTTTACTATTTTATG
>JBBPBX010000947.1:7907-18718 GCA_038048925.1 Garcialebias charrua | reverse complement strand
TCCAGATGAACTGATTGAGAATGAGCGGATTTGATACCTGGACTATTGAGAATTAACTTTCTTGTCTTGAAATCCTAATATTATTACATAAAGTTTGTTCTACATCTATCCAAGTTTCATCTAGTGCATTCGGTTTTAACCACTTTGACATATATTTTAACCTGTTGGCTAAATAGTAGTAATAAAACTGTCTCTGATCTTGAAGTAATCCAGCAAGTGGAAGAAGAAAAATCAAAATTATAATCCCATAAAGTTTTTGGAAATTCTATACTGTTCGTAGGTAATCCCATTGCGGTAAGCTTTTAATCCTTTGGAAAACAAAGTCTTATAATCCACAGCGGTAATTCCACAGCGGTAATTCCATATTGATTAGAGTTGTTGATTTCATCAGCAACAATTGTTTTTATCAGCATGTAGAGGGGATCCCTCGATTGACGCAGAGGAGGCGGCCCTTAGATGAAGGTTGAAGACCATCAAAGGTTGTTGGCTGGTTGGTTTCCAGTCAGTGCCACTCTGGTTCTATGTGTCATGCAATTATGTGATTTTTAGGTGGGCTTATGATTGGGATTTTACATTAGGCCCTACCTATATGCACCTGGTATGTAAGCTATCATGGTTTAGATCAGCTACAATTACCAATTAAGGGGTGGATCAATGCTGTAAAAATCAGATATAGGGATCTATACCTATAGAGTTTCTGGAGGGCTTCTGTAACGAAAGGCCTCTTCTTCCAAACTATTCCTCCATTCATTACTTAGTTTAGGTTAAACTAAAATAGCAAAATAAAATATAGTTTGGTCTAAATGTCTGTTGTCTTTTAGACAAACGACGTAGGATTTGGTATTCCTAATAAATTTTGAAGTCTATGGCGAGACTCATCAAAATGAATAGTTAAGAGACGAGATCTCAGTCATGTTGCAGAAAGGAATGATCAGAATGGTCCCTGCTCGCGATGTAAAAAAGGGTCATTACTAGGGATGGGGCCGATCCGATCCAGTATCGGTATCCGATACCAGCATAAGGCAAGTATCGGATATCGGAACCAGCCTGCCAAAATTTCCGATATTTTCTAGATGTCAGAGAGCAGTATATTGCACCATGCTTTGTGACTTCCGTTTTAACATTGTGTGAGATAAACCCAAAGAAGACGCTCTTAAGCCTCACTACAGTAATTCACAGACTAATGGTAAAAACGAGGCAGGTCTCTACGACAGATGTCCTTCTGACTCATGGTGCCCTGAACACTAGTCTGAAATACTGCTAAACATTATGGGAAATCAACACAGTCCCCATTTTTTAGTTTTATTTTTGATTCTGGCATTATATGAGTTGTAATTCTTGTTGAATTTGATCAAGGGATACAGATTTAAATTATAATTGAACAGTAATATACCGCTAAGTTTTCTGGGAAATCCCGTTTTTTTAGTTTCGTTTTTGACTGTAGCACTGAGTTATAAAATTCTAGTTGGTTTTGATCAACATATACAGATTTAAACTATGCATTGAATTTATAAATGTAAATTCAATGTACAGTTTTGTTTAAATCTGTATCTGTTGATCAAATTCAACAAGAATTACAACTCAGTGCCACAGTCAAAAACAAAACTAAAAAACGGGATTTCCCAGAATGCTTAGCGGTATTTGTTTTCAAAACTAAAATACTGCTAAGCATTATGGGAAAGACAACAAAATCCACTGCCTTACTGGTTGAGGGGAGTGGCTGTGTTGTCTTTCCCATCATGCTTTGCGTTTTTTTACTTTTTCCAACTGAACCATGAGTAAGAAGGACGTGTGTGTGGTGAAGACATGCCTCCAGTTTGCTGTTAAAGTTTATGAGATTCCTGTGGTAAGGCTTAGAGAGTCTTAATTGGATGTCTCACACCATGTTGACATAAATATTCTCAGTTCAAAAGCTTCATTATATAGATTTGGAAACCTGAACGGTATTGGATCGGAAAAGTATCGGATCGGAAGTGAGAATTGTGAATCGGTGCATCCCTAATCATTACAGCAATACTTCCTGGTTCCGAAACAGGATCAGGGCTTGCGGCCTATTTTGGACCTCAGGAGTCTGAACAGAAGAATAAAAACGTACAAATTCAGGATGTTGACACTCATGCCTGGTACCCACCGGACCCCTGTCGGGCGGTTGAAGCGGCCGGTTTACATTCAAAGTCTATGTGGAGACGAGTCGAGGCACGGCAAACCGTGAAGCGGCGCGTTTTGAATGATTGAAGCGGCGCGCTGGCACACCGCAGTTCCTTTCCACGCACGCGCGCGTCCAAAGCAACCTACGCGTCGAGCCGCCAACGTCATAAAATTCGATCTCTGGTGGCTCGACGCGTCCAGCAAACAGTCGGGAGAGCCTCTGCTATGTGATGACACAACGACAACGGGACTTTTTTTGGACTTTTTAAACTTACCCGATCGAGCTTCCATGAATTGGAACCAAACTCCGGTAAGAAACTTGGCATTTTAAACAGTTGCTCCTGTCCACTCCAGCGTTTGATCACCCCAAACATAAAAAAAACCATTTTAATCTCACCAAAGACTGTCGGAGCTGCAGTAACACAACAACTGACCCGGAAAACGAGTTAGACCCCCTCCCCTCTGCCTCCCCCTAGTGCGCGTCATCAGACACATCCCAGTGGGTACCTGGCATCAGTGACAAGTGGCCAAAAGGGGGCGGCAGGAGCATTTTGACAAGTTTGGTGGGGACCAGGCATTAGACAAGTTATTCACTCGGTCCAACCAGGGGATTATTTCTGTACAATGGATCTGAAAGACGCATCTTTCATCTCAGCATCCTGCCTTGCCACAGAAAATATCTCCGCTTTGCCTTCCAGGACATCACATTCGAGTTTTTGGCAATGCCTTTTGGCTTGAAATCCGCTCCTCTGTCATTCACGAAATGTCTGGACGCGGCCTTGGTCACACTGAGGGGTCAAGGGGTCAGAGTTCTGAATTATCTGGACGATCTGCTCATTCTTGGACGAGACAGAGTCCAGGCACAAAAGCACGCAGAGAAGGTGATGTCTCACCTGAAAGCTCTAGGTTTTGTTTTAAACCTGGCAAAAAGACACCTGACCCCAGCCTAGATTACCTTATTTCTGGGTGTACAGCTCAACTCCATTCTATACAGAGCAATGTTCTCAGAGGCACGGATTTCATCCCTCTACCTCTGCCTAGCACATTTTCAACTAGGCCAGAGGGTGCCTCTCAAGATGTGCCAGCATCTCTTGGGCCTGTTGGCAGCAGCTATTTTCTACGTGCCTCTGGCATTATTAAAAATGCGCCCTCTACAGATATGGATTAACAAGCAATGGCAACTTGCCCCCCCTCGACGAACAAAGGGGATACTGATTGGCCTAGAGTGCATGAAGGCTCTGGAGCAATGGAAGGTTCCCACAGTGTTCAACAAAGGCGTCACACTGGGAAGAGTGCTGTCACGTGTTCTGATCACCACGGACACCTCAAAAACAGGATGGGGCGGTCTCTGCAGAAACCAGTATGCCCAAGGGGTCTGGAAACAGCAGGAGACTAAACTCCACATAAACTTTCTGGAACTCAGAGCAATGTTTTTTGTCTCTGAAACACTTTTACAGGAAGGGGCTGGTTGTACAACATGTCCTGATAAAACCAAACAACAGGATGACAGTCTCCTTCATCAACAGAGAAGGCGGGACAAGGTCCTAGTCCCTCCTCAAGTTGACACAGAAACTTTTCACGTGGGACAGCTCCCGGATATTGTCGCTGAGGGCGACCCACATCCCGGGTGTGCTAAATCACGGGGCAGACGTCCTCTCAAGAGGGCCCCTTCTACCCTCGGAGTGGCGGCTGAACCCACGTATTGTGGACCAAGTCTGGGCACGATATAGAAGGGCCAACGCAGATATGTTCGCTTGTAGGAACAACACGCACTGCTCCCTGTATCACTCGATAAGGGAAACAGATGAACCGCTGAGGACAGAAGCCCTGACATACAGCTGGCCAGCGGGGAGGCTGTATTATGCATTTCCACCTGTTCCCCTGATTCAGGCAATGCTGGAATGTGTACACCAAGAGGCTCTCTCGCTAATACTGATAGTCCCCAGGTGGCTGCAGAAAGCATGGTTCCCAGAGCTGATTTCATTGCTGGAGGGGACACCATGGCAGCTCTCCCTCCACAGGGACCTGCTGACCCAGACCCACCGGCAAATCCTTCATCCACGCCCATAACTATGGCAACTCTGGGCCTGGCCGTTGAAAGGAACCGGCTAATGGCTGTAGGACTACCCAGTAATGTTGTAAACATAATACAGGGAGCGAGAGCACAGTCCACTCAGACTCTCTACGCTCGTAAGTGACGCGTTTTTGAGGACTAGTGTCTAGAGAGGAATATAGTTTCATATTCCTGTGACTTAATCTAGCTTCTCACCTTCCTACAGGACCTGCTAGAGAAGGGCCACTCTTTCTCCACCATTAAGGTATTTTTGTCAGCTATCTCAGCATGTCACGAGGGCTGGGGTGGTAAATCACCTGGTGCCCACCCTCTCAAGATACGATTCATGAAGAGCGTGCTGAGGAAGAAGCCTCCAGGTAGGACTTTGACCCCCCAGTGGGACCTACAATTAGTCCTGGATACTTTGTGTGAGCCTCCATTTGAACCTCTTAGCAACATTAAGATAGATTTATTATCTTATATAAATATTTTAATCCGTTAGTCATTATTACATTTAAAATTATAATTCTAATTCAAACAGAATAACATATTGTCAAAAATAATTATGGTGCGTGATTTCTTTGGACTCAAAATATTTTCTGAATAACGAAATATAAAGTTATTAGTGAAGAAAATCCATCTGGATAACAGCAGACTGACTGCTCGTAAAATATACGACAGGTCTGGACCACTCGTAAATTTTGTTCGAATCTGAAAATAATCTTAGAATACGAAAACATTGTTGAATGCCACAAATGCTCTTAAATCACTCATACGCACAGTTTAAGAACAAATCTGTGCATACAGTTCTTGCATGAGGCCCAATGTTTTGACTCATATGAAAATGATCTGAGCTGACAATCAGCTGTTTTTAAGTCATACTCAGTGACATCATTCCAGGGCAGCACGGTGGCACAACTGGTAGAGCTGCTGCCTCTCAGCGAGAAGGTTGCAGGTTCAAATCTCTTCAAGTTCAAATTTCCACTGATAGTGACGTTTTTAGTATTAGCAAATATGCTATACACATTTTATTAAAGACACTTAATAAACAAAAGGGAGATTATTACTTTTTTGTTTTCTGATTACTTGTCAAACAGGGAGTTTATATTACTTGTAGATCTGTCAGAAGGAGCACATGCATATTTCTCTCAAACAGCCCGACAGACCAGTTTCACAAGACAGACCAGATTCCTACTTTCACTTCAACATTATCACTTTGATTGATAGGCAAGTATCATACAGAATGGAAAGTAAAGGGAAAGTTTGGAAAGCAGTAATGAATGGTAAATATGTTTCCTGCATGGAAACAAAATCATAAAACAAAATAAATATAGTGAACACAATTTACTGTATATACATCTAATTATAAATGTACATTGAACAGGTTTATTAATTCTAAAGTTATCATTAATTTTTTAACATATCCCATGATGCCAATTGATCATTTGATATGAGCAACAAGAATGTTATCATATTTGCAGCTTATTTTAATTTCCTGAACAGACAAACTGAAAGCAAGAGACTCAATTCAGTAAAAAAGAAATAAGTTGATATGTATTTACAGTGATGACTCAGCAGGAAACACGTATCTGTAGAGGATATAGAATGGTGAAATCCTCAAAAATCGTTTTTTTTTTTTTTAATGCTAGGACTAAACAATTTTAAACTTCCTCCGTTATTGCATTCTCCCAATTTATCATAAACAGTATATTTGTACACAAACAATATTTTCAAGTAAATAAAAATGACAATACAACTAACAAATAAACAGTTGATTAAACTTGTCAAAAGCAATATGTATGAATTCCTTCATGTTGAACTGTGACTGATCAACAACGATGAATGTGTTGATGTTTGACCTCTTTTCTCCTCATCATAAACTCTCAGTAGTACTAATTGTGTCTCGGGGTTTTCATTGTTTTGTAATTGACATGACATCATTTTTTTCTTTCATTGTTACCTGTTTGACAGTTTTGTGTTGACATTTTGTACCAACAGACACTTCACCTTTGTCTGACAACGTCAGAGGCAGATTCCAATCGATGATTCTGGTTTAGTTGTTTCCCTCCTGTGGCAATACTCTATTTGTTAACACTGATGTCTAACAAAGAGCCTTATTTTAGACGACCAATGACGAGTCTCTGTCCAAATGACCAGAGAGAGAGAATCTGACCATTAATTATTTATTTATCAGGGTAAAACAAATGTGAGAAATCAGAGAACCAGATGTCAAGTAGCCTATATCATCTTGTTGTTAATCATATTTTTAAGAGACATTATATAATCTAATTATAGGGACAGTGGGTATATTGGTAGAAGGTTGTTAGAAATGCAGCTGCCAGGAAAAAGACAAAGAGGCAGACCAAAGAGGAGATATATGGATGCAGTTAGAGAGGACATGGAGGTAGTTGGAGTGAGGACAGAGGATGCAGAGGACAGAGTGAGGTGGAGGAGGATGACTCGCTGTGGCGACCCCTGAAAAGGGAAAAGCCGAAAGAAGAAGAAGAAGATTATATAATCTAATTGTTCTTAGAAATAGTATTAGGTGTGAAAGTTCATGCTCAATCATCCAGGTACCAAATCCAATAATTCTCAATGGGTTCATCTGGACAGTTTATTTTTTATAGAAACGTTTTACCCTCCATATGGAGGGCCTCATCAGTCAGAGGAGTTCCAGTAAACTGTTTACCCACCAAGCAGTAAGCACCACTTTGACTGTGGCTGCCTGCCTGGGAGGAGTCGACGAGGGACAGGACGTCCCCCAGAAACCATCTTGGTTCAAGCAAACTGGTTGGTCCACTTAAAGATCCACTGACATGATTTTTGTACTTTTCATAAAATGGCTCAACATATATATATATTATCATTGAACTATGTTCGTTTTTGCAAATAAAATGTTAAATTAATGAAAAAATCTGTTCTAAATGAGTTTAAACTTTGCGCCGTGTTTCTCCCTAAACTTCTGGGATTTTCCGTCACGTGATCAGTGACGTAGGGTCCAGACTCCGCTCGAACGCGCACATTGAAAAACAATGGGGGAGAATACAAACGCATCTGACGAATTTAGCAATTTAAAAGTTTAGATTATAGCGATTTGTCTTCAGTGAAGCCTAAGTTATTTCGAGCGATCAACAAGAAACAGCAGGTTATAATTTTGTTTCTGCTGCTGCTGTTTTTATTAGAGCTTTCACGTTCAGGAAGTGAGCAGGTGTCTGAGTTTACAGCAGCTGCAAGTTGACGAGGCTGAAGGCAATCTACCACATGTAAATCGTTTACAAAGCACTGAAATTGTAATATATTAATTAATGTTTCTAATAATTATTCAACATTAATTTATAGTTTAAAAAATGATTCCCTTTTAAATGATCTGTTAATTATTTTAGATGTTTATTCTAACATATGTTCTGAAAAACATCATTCATATTTCCAGTTGTAACTGAATGTTCACTAAATATAAAAAAAATGTTTATATGTCAATCATTACATTTAAAAAGAAATTTATATCAAATACTGTCAAAATAACATACATTTTCATAGCTGGATCATCATTGTGTAGTTAGCTGCCCCGTCAGCATCTTGTGTTGCTTATTTATAATAAACTTTATTATCATCACTAGCATCCTGGTATGACATTAGAGAAACCTTTTTTTTAAACCCATAAAAGTTCTTTATTTTTTTTATTTAAAGTTCAGTGAGAGGAGAAAATATCTTCATAACTTTAGAAAATATACAATGCATTTTATTTAAGCTTATACAGTGTTTTTTTTACAAACTGGATGATAGTCAGACTTCATGTTTGTTTACTTTTTTATTTTTATTTTATTTTGTAGTGATCTTTTTAAATAATGTAATATAAAGTAAAATATTAAAGTTGAACATATTTTAGATGTTTTCTTTTTAAGCTTTTTAAATGTACAGAAACAAAGGCAAATACATTCAGTATATGACATCAGTTTAAGTACTTCCTTATGAACAAAGATGTAAAGTTCATTCCTCTAGACCAATTGTTCAGCCTGCATGAAGGATAGTTTCAGTTAAGGTAAAGGTTTGTATATTGATTGTTTTGAAAAATGTCTTACATCATATGTGCTGTGTAGGTTTAAAGCACAGATGACGTGAAATGTAAGGAAATATAAAGTAAAATATTAAAGTTGAACATATTTTAGATGTTTTCTTTTTAAGCTTTTTAAATGTACAGAAACAAAGGCAAATACATTCAGTATATGACATCAGTTTAAGTACTTCCTTATGAACAAAGATGTAAAGTTCATTCCTCTAGACCAATTGTTCAGCCTGCATGAAGGATAGTTTCAGTTAAGGTAAAGGTTTGTATATTGATTGTTTTGAAAAATGTCTTACATCATATGTGCTGTGTAGGTTTAAAGCACAGATGACGTGAAATGTAAGGAAAAGCCCAACAGCACTGATTTACAATAGATAAAATCTCACTCATCTTTTGTTCAGAGTTGCAAAGTTTTTCCAGCAGTCAGTGGTCAAACGTCACGTCACATCCTGGACTGATGGTCTGTTCTTTACTGTCACCACAGAGACTCACAACCCTACATGAACACATTCACACCTAAAGATCTCAAATTAAGTTTATGTTCAAGTTGTTGTACTGTGGTAGAAAACTGGAGCGTCCGGTAAAAACTCATAAATGCATGTCTATTTAGAAAATGATCTAAAAAAAATGGATTTTTTTTGTAAACTCCCAGAAATTGATTAACTGATTAAAAACAGATTAACTCTCAGAGTCAACCTCTTTCAAGATGGCCGTCACAGCTAAGTGACTTTAACTAACATAAAAATGACTAAGACGATCAATTTTACAAATACTGATTCAAAATTTGTTGAGTCAGTAGCTGAAAGTCAATCTCTCAGCACTAACCAACAGTGTTAAAACTTTTTTAAACCTTTGTCATTAAATATTACATTTCAATGTGTTTGTTAGCAAAATATCTCATGAACCACTGGACAGATTCTAATGAATGTCTCATAAAGTAAATGGGTGATTCTTTTTTTGGGGCAACATTCATGTCCGCATGTTTCTCTTACCCTGATTTTTTTCTAAAATGTGCCAAATATTTACAACAAAGTATTTTAATTATACACTTAGATGTTTGCCATCATTCAAATATAAATGAAATGCATTTAAAATATTATTTTGTACTTTACACACCTTTTTGGTGACATAGATGGTCAATTTTATTGTGTCCGCAGTGCAGTGTAAAATATTTCCTCAATAAGTTTAAACAATAAAATTAAATTAAAAAAGAAATTTCTTCAATAATTTGATTGACTGGACTAAACCTTATTTTATTATGAAACTGAATCTGTTGAAACTATTTTTTTTATTTGATATTTTCTTGATATTATACATGTCCCAGTAGTAACTTTCCACCCTGTTAGAATGTTTCCTTTTTGCCCTCAAAAGACTACAATTCCATAAAAGCCATTTACAAGAAGAAGACATCAACTGGTTTTGGAGGGAATTCAACCATGGAAAACAAGTTAAGCTTCATCTGTCACTCTCTCCTTACTTTTTTTAATCTTAAATATATTAAACCTGTATGCGTCAACCTTAAAGTTCCACCCTGTTAAGATAAATTGTGGGAAATGTTTATTTGGTAGAATTTAAAAAACAACATATTAGATTTAGTCATTAAAGGTTTGCTATTCTGTTGAAGGTTAGCTAGCTAAATGTTGACCACATAAAGAGCTACAGCTAGATTAGCTAAAAAAATTCCACCCTGTTATGTTCCACCCTGTTAGGTTTATGAACCAAACAAGGTGTAACAAGGACCTAACAGGGTGGAAATTCAGGTAAAACGTAATCACATATACATGTAATTATTACTTTACCTGTAATTATTATTTTATCCAGCCCTGAGCTTGACCATTATTAATTTCTTATTGCTAAACATGTCAGTGATGTAACAAAATATTTAAAACTTAAAATATTACTCTTTTTATTTTCAAAAGTCCTGAAGCCAAAATGTTGCCGCAAAAAAAGAATCACCCAATTACTGGATGTACAACTGATTCACTTTTGAAGACAACACAGTTCAAAATGGCTGCTACAAATAATAAACAAAAAAAATGGGTTTAAGGCTTGTCCAGATGTTGAGCTAAACTTTGATGTGATAGTAGCTGTGAGTGATTCCAAACACATTCTCTGAGCACTAACAGGATTAAACACTTGATCTTGTCATGTTGTGTGACAAAACTGTCAAAATTTGACCAAAAAAAGCTAAAACTCTAGTTTGATTTCATTTTTTTCTGGCTTCTCTAATTAAAACTCTTTTCTTTTTTTCATCCATAAAAAGAATCACAATGAAATAATAAAGGACCACCTGTTTACAAACAGATAATGTTCAAAATTTAACTTAGGAACATCCTCAAGAGCTGTTTTTATTTGTTCAAACTGGTCAGAAGATACATGCCAGGTTTAGACTCACTTTATAAACTTTTCTTCAGCTTCACCTTGATTAAACATACTTGACCTTGTGACCTTTTATACTGAACATGAACAGGAGACATTCACTTTTTTCTGTTTGTCTGATTGTGTCTTTAGCTGACACCAATAAAACATTAAAGTTATTTCTACATT
>JBBPBX010000946.1:80853-104760 GCA_038048925.1 Garcialebias charrua | reverse complement strand
CCCTACAAAAATCTGTTTACATTTACTCCGCCCTCTGAAACAGCCAGTATCTCTAATATGTTGTTGTTTTAAAATTAGCTCTTTTTTAATTACTCATTTGACTTACTGTTAGTGCTAGCTTAAGATAACTTACCGAAAGCCGTCTGCGCGCGCCGCCATTTGCAGCTCCTTTTAGCATTAGCCCACCTCCGAGGCTAATGATAGCTCTTCCTCCTCCGGCACACCGCCAGTTAACCGCTCGTTGCATGCGGCGCTTTTGGGAGCGATCGCTGCTTCAGTCCACACACACACAAAGTTCACCGAGTGTCTCCAGTTAATTTATCCGTATGAGGCAACCTCTGACCGGACCCCACGGACCTCAAAAGCCAGCAGCTCCCGCACGCAGATGGTCCCTTCGCCGGCGGTCTGCTCGTTTTATTTCTGCCGGCTGCGCGTTGGGAGCGATCGCTAAAAATTGAACTAAAACGTAAAAATAACAATTATACTTTATTTATAAAGCCATTTAAAACAACCACAGCTGCAACAAAGTGCTGTACACATGAAATTAAGAACATTTAAACAAAAGATGAGATGAAATCAGGAATCAGGTGAGGGGCTGGACTCAGGTTTGGTGTGGGTTGTGGCTGCGGTTTGTGACGTCACAAACCGCAGGAAGTGAGAACGAAGTGTTTCTATCACAGACAAATAAATCTACTTAGAGTAAATAAACCACTGGGTGCATTTCTTTGGCCCTAGTACTGTTTTTTTATGAAGTACATACCGAAAGTTGCATAAAAAAACCATTTAAAAGTGAATTTTGAATCTGTGGTCCCCTTTAAATAAAAA
Source organism: Garcialebias charrua (assembly GCA_038048925.1). Taxonomy (NCBI): domain Eukaryota; kingdom Metazoa; phylum Chordata; class Actinopteri; order Cyprinodontiformes; family Rivulidae; genus Garcialebias; species Garcialebias charrua. The sequence continues at coordinate 103,935 of JBBPBX010000946.1, read as the reverse complement.
TTCCATTCCAATCATGCAGCTCATCCGTCAATCAGCCAGCTGTGTGTCATGTCCAATCTTATTTTGAAAAACCGCAATGGAGCAAGTCCATGAAAAACGAAGCACGAAGTAGCGAGGGACTACTGTACTGTATATTTTTCTGTTCAGATTTTAAGGGGGGGGGTTGTTTTTTATTTGTATAGTGAACTACATATTATTTCTGACCAACCCAAAGCAGATTTTATTTTACTGAAGGCAGCTTTCAGTGTGTTCTTTTATTAACAGTGTAGTATTTTTCCTATTTTTAGATTACCGGTATGTATCATGGTTTACATGTCAGACAGGCCATATACACAAAATAACAGGTTTACTGAAATCCAAACATGAATATGTACATTTTTAAGAATAGCTTTTAATGACCTGATGCATGCTCAATTTCCCAGGTAGAAAAATCTACAAAAAAAAAGTTAAGTCAGTTCCGCTGGATGGATTAAAAAAAAACATCCAGAGGACCTGACAACTTTTTTTAACCTTTTAATAAAGTATTTTTTTAAATCAAAAACCCTTACAGCCACATTATTCTTAATGAGAGTGACATTTTCACTGTTTCTTTCGTCCTTTGCTCTCCAGGACTTCCTCAGCGAGTTTTTAATAAGATTCTATTAATCCCTCTTGTAGAGTTTTAGGACCCAATGGACTTCACTCATTTTAGAGAAAATCTAAATTCACATTTTCTGACTCAGAGCTCACAGACTTTGCTGCTTAGTCTGAAATCACAACAGCTCTTGTTCTTTCCTCTGTATATGTCTGTCTAGCTTCCAATTTACATATGTTGGTGCGTGTCAGTGGCTTATCCTGTTTATAACTTCTCTCTCTCACAGTCTGCTCACTGAATTGATAAAGCTCCTCGGATGAGAAGCGAAACGTCTTTCTGTTACAAATAAAGTCCAGTTGTTCTGTATTGAACGCCTTTTTTGATTTTATCCTGTCCTGGACGACTGAGAATCTTCACCAGCATATATGTCTGTTTGTACACACGGGCACTGCCCATAGCAAAAATTGTCTTGCTCATCTGTGGTTCAATCTCGTCTTCTGAGATCAGTTTGAGCTTTCTCATATATGTATCATCTTATGATCATTTGTTTCTGAGTTACTGCTCCTAAGGGTCCCTTAGGAGCAAGAGTTAAGCTGAGATGAGACAAGACATCCCTGAGGTTGAGTTGAGATAACCGTTTGAGCCATACTTGAGAAATAGGATAAACAGCAGAGATCTCATGATTGTCTGCCTCTGATCTCAATTATGTCTTAGTTATTTGGAAGGAGAATTAAAGAGAATAACATGAGATGAATCTGAGACTTTAATCAGACACATCTGAGAAGTATGAGCCCTAAAACAGATCTTACCATTGTCTCTTTCCTGTCTTAATTATTTCTCTTAAATGTCTTACTGAGATGAATCTGAGACTTTAATGAGACAAATTTGAGAAGTATGAGCCCTAAAACAGATCTTACCACTGTCTCTTCCCTGTCTTAATTTTTTCTCTTAAATGTCTTACTGAAGCTACATATGAGAATGACATTTGAGCCATATTTGAGAAAGATGAGAACAAATTGAGAATATAATTTAAAAATTATCTTTAGTATAGAATTAACTGCAAAAACAATACTCATTATTGAAAAGTTTAACCATTTTATTAGAACAATCTTTGGGTAGACTGAAAATATTACCCATCTAAAAATAAGTAAAAAAAAATACTAGATAATAGTCAGAATCATCTCAAATTAAGTGAAATAATCTGCCAGTGCAGTAAGATAATTGCACTTGGTAAGATTTCTTGAAATAAGTAAATATTTCTAGGCTTTAGACAAGTGAGAAATATCTTAAAACAAGTTGTAAAAACTCATTCCAAGTACTTTATGAAGTAAAATAAACTCAATACTAGTCTGTTAATGCTTCTTTTAGTTTTCATTTTATCTCACTTTGAGAGAAAATATCTTAAAACAAGGGCAACTAAACAAGATTGATCTTCTGCTTTTAAGAACTATTAATAGATTTTCCATCTTAAAACAAGACAAAGCATTTACACTAAAATAAATCAGGCATATATTACATATGACCTTTAATTAAATTGTCTGTTCAAATTGCAACAATTGTCAATCATTGTACCGGTACACATGAATGTCAAGACAAATACAAAGGCACTGTGTGTATATAAAAAAACATTACAATTCAATGTAAATAACAGCTTTCAGGTCAAAATTTCCAACACAGACCTGGAAGTTAAGTGGAAGAGCTCTACTTCTCAATAATATGTTTCCACTCTGCCATGACTTTTTTGTATGAGCCTGTGATGTCTTTCTCATGGATATTGTCCTTTAACACTTCCGTCTGAATGACAGACAGAAGGGTTGCCACACACTTTGGATAGGTGAGATGCATGGTGTAGTAGTATGCCATCAGATACAGCAAACCTTCACCAAGGTCTTCTTTGGCAAATGTAGTGATGGGAGTGGTTCCAATGGCCAAAAGACAGCGCGACTCATCCAAGACCAAAACAGGGCTGAAGAAAGATCTCCTCTGGAGGTACACAGCTGGATCTTCGGCTGGCTAAAAAATACATAAACAAAAAAAAGGACAAAAACATTTATTCAGGGTACAACAGAGAAACTGAAAAGCTACCAGATCAGTCCAAATCCTTAGCAACAAATATGTACTGTCCATACATCCATGATGACAACAATAGAATAGATGTGTAACAGAGCATATTCATATAGTATACAGTATATATATTTTTTAAGTTGATATTCATGCCAATTAAATACCCAGTAACTTGTGCCTCAGTCACAAGAGTGAGTCCTAACGCACTTTGGGAAATGACAGATACTGCACTTCCGATGGTTAAATCTAAAATTATTTCCTATTTGGATTTTGATTATGTATACAATCATGTTGAAGGTTTTTGAAAATGAGCTTAAGTCAGTTTATTTACTGTTATTTTTTAAGTGTTTTCTGTGGAAATTTACAAGTGTTTCTGTGCCATTTGTATTATGGGTGGCCACCCTATGTCATGTGACAATGCTGCAGATTTCCAAATATAGATTATGCTGTTTTATGACCAGGCATGCATACAATCGCCATACGACAATTAAACTGTTAATTTGTCAAAATACAAAATGAAAGCCTTTGTGGACATATATTAACTGACAACAAATAAGAACAAATACCAACCTGAAGGACATGAAGCAACGCTTTACTGGCATGTCCCAGCTTCTTGGGTGGTGCAACTGGTGATGAGAAGAGAGTGGTGAGTTCCCTGAACAGGGCTATTTTTTCTTCCACTAGAACAGAATAAATGAACTTCTTAAACATTTATCTGCCCAAATTAGATTGACAGCTTCATCTTCAGTTCACAAAACAATTAGGGGTGCAATGATACTGAAAATTCACAATCTAGTTTGATACTTTAGTGTCAAGGTTCAATATTTTTTCTATACAAAAAAGAGAAATTTCCATGCCCTTCACTTTTAGTTCATTTAAATTAATTAAAACCATTAGTTTAACCTCACTGAGTAGTTTTTTAATTAAATATTGCTAAAAAAGCAAGTTTTCAGATGCAGATCCACTGAGCCTTCAACGCAGCGCATCTTAAGAAAAGTTAATAAAATAATTTTCAAAAATCTGTAATGTTATTACATAGTGCATATTGAACCTAGAGCACTACACTGAACAATTCAGTACAGATGCATGTTGCACCTCTAGTGGTCATGCACCCATTCTCCATAACCTTCATTGGCTTCCTGTCGCCTACAGAATTCAGTACAAAACTGCTCTCATTACACATCAATGCTTACATGGAACTTCACCAGATTATCTGAAGGATATTCTTATTCCATACTCATCCACCCGGTCTCTACGGTCACAGAACAGTCATCTACTTCACATTCCGAGAACCAAATTAAGGACAATGGGAGACCGGGCTTTCAGTGTGGCTGCCCCCCGCCTGTGGAACTCTCTTCCTGACTGCCTAAGAGCTCCACAGTCACTGGTTGACTTTAAGAGCGGCTTGAAGACCTTTCTTTTTAACCAAGCATACTCTGCCTCCTCATGATTCTATCTTTGATCTTAGTTGATACTGTTATTGATTTTACTTGTTTTATTACTTGTTTTATTGACATTTAATTATGTTGCACTTTGTAGCACTTTGAGATTTTCATTAATGAAAAGTGCGTTATAAATTGAATTCATTATTATTATTATTATTATGTTCAATACACAATATGTATTGAACATGCAGCATTTTTTTAAATTTAATTTATCAACTTGTCTACATGTGCTGTGTAGAAAGCTCAAAGGATCTGCGTTCGACTACTCCACTTGGCAGCATTGTTGAGTGCAGATCCACTGAGAAACTTGCAGCTTTAGCAACACAATTTAAATTACAAGTTAAGAAGGGCATGAAAATTTCTCTTTTTTGTATTGCAAAAACACCAAACCGTAACACTAATGTATCCAACTGAACCGAATGGTGAAATTTCTGGATCGTTGCACATATACATATATATACATATACACATATATATACATACACATATATATATACATATATATATACCATACCATACCATACCATTTTATTTATAAAGCACTTTAAACAGGAACAAGTCCACACCAAAGTGCTGGACAAACAAACACGCAACAGGCAACACAGACAATGAAGTACAACACGAAAAACATAAAAACATTGCAGATCATAAATAAAACGATCCAATACAAATCAGCTGGCATTGAAAGCAATGGAGTAGTAGTGAGTTTTTAACCGGGATTTGAAAACCGAGAGGGAGGGGGCCTGTTTGATGAGCAGCGGTAACTCGTTCCAGAGTCTTGGGCCTGCTACAGAGAACGCCCTGTCACCCCTGCGCTTAAGGCGAGTTTCTGGAACTATTAAGAGTACCTGATCCTCTGACCTCAAAGCACGTGGAGGGACATATGGGTGTATCAGATCCGAGAGATAGGCGGGGGCGAGACTGTTCAGCGATTTGTAGACATACATGAGAATTTTGAATTGGATTCGAAGATGAACCGGTAGCCAGTGAAGGGAGGCCAAGACTGGTGTAATGTGCTCTCTTTTGCGTGTGCTGGTTAAAAATCGGGCAGCTGCGTTCTGAACCAGTTGTAATCGTGCAATGGTGGCTTGACTGACGCCAAACAGAAGTGAATTGCAGTAATCAAGCCTAGATGTAATGAATGCGTGAATCACTGTCTCCAGGTGCTTTTTGGATAATATGGGCTTCAGCTTAGACAGACGCCTCAGCTGGAAAAAACAGGATTTGACGATCATGTTTACATGACTGTTGAGTTTCATGGAAGGATCCATTATCACTCCCAGATTTTTGACTTTTTGTTTTTCGGACAGGGGTAGAGCAGACAGGTCAATGCAGTGGTTTGAGGTTGTGTCATTGGGAAGGAACAATATGGCTTCAGACTTCTTATCGTTGAAGCTTAAGAAATTTAAAGCCATCCAGTCCCTGATGTCAGCCAGGCAGTCGAGCAGAGGTTGAATAGAGCCTGTACCATTTTGTCTTAGGGGGAAGTAAATTTGACAGTCATCAGCGTAGAAGTGGAAGGGTATATTGTGTTTCCGGAAAATAGCACCGAGTGGCAGCAGGTATAAGGAGAACAAGAGAGGATGTAAGATTAAGAGGATGTAAGATTTGAGAATATTTGCAGATACAGTATTTAAAAATATTCAGGAATGTCATCAGAGTCGTAAAATGCACTTTCTAGAAAAGCTGCATATCTGTCGTCATACCACTAATGAAACTCACAAAACAACGAGAAACTCTTCCATTAGAACACGTCAAGCCAGATGAATAAAACTTAATATAAGAAGCTGTTACAGAAATCAAGAATCTTGTGTTAAGTTATTGTCAGTGTACTAAAATAAACGGTACAAAAAAAGTCAACTGTTCAGTACAATTATTGACAGGAAGTTTTCTGACTCATTGAACCCCACTACGACCTCAGCATTTGGTTTTTGGAATTCCAAATAGACTTTCCTTTGCTTCTTTTATTTTACAATTTATGTGGCTCGTGTCATAGATCCCAATCAAAATACACAAAAGTAATATTTTGGCAACAGTACACCTGCCTCCTTTTGTTGTAATGTGACTAAAACGCGACCTGCCTTCCATTGAAATTCATTTATGGTAAATGGAGCTTACTTATATAGCGCCTTCCAGCCCCCTGTGAGGAGCCCCAAAGCGCTTCACAGTACCAGCCATCCACCCATTCATACACACATTCATAGACCGGTAGCAGTAGCCTGCCATGCAAGGCGACATCCAGTCCTACTGGGAGCAACTCGGGGTTAAGTGTCTTGCCCAGGGACACAACAACACATGGTGGGGGGAAGCGGGATTCGAACCTCCAACCTTCCAATCGGGGGTCGGCTGCCTCTACCACTGTGCCACGGCCGCCCCTAGAATTTGCAATTTATGAAGAGCAAGGGTGTCAAAGTCAAATACACCGAGGGCCAAAAAACAAATGTGCTACAAGCCAAGGGCCGGACTGGTTCAATGTTTATTATAAGGGGGTGATATAATAATTTTTTTCTTCTTTCTGCACTCTTTTCATTCAGTGTTTTCTTTTTGATGAATTTGTTTTATTTCGTCTCTTTTAAATGAATGAATAAATGAATTAAATAAAATATTAAATAGCTTTACATCTGCTAAGTTCTTGGCATAAATCAACACAGACATGTTCCTGCTTTTAGTATTTTACATTGTTTTATAATGTAGCTGTTTATGTTTTTTTAAATACAGTTTTCTTATGATTTTTAATTAATATGCTTTTTTATGATTGTTTACTGTTGGCTGCAAGTATCAAGCTGTGAAATCCTTCATTTTCTACAGCTGATAGCTGTTGGTCATTAATTATGATGAAGTTTAGCAACTTCTCGGTGAACATTTGAGCTCTGTGGCTTCAGCGGTGTGTTTTTATTGTTCAATCCGGGGCGGGCGCTCTGATTTCGGTCAGCCGCTCTCAGCCTGTCCCTCCTACGAGACGGACAAGACAGCAGGTCGGACTGGACGCAGCTGGCCGCGGTCTGTCTCCGTTTCGGTTCAGCGAGAGTGGCGTCCCGCTGAAGTCCCAGAGCTCGAATGTCCAACGTAAAACTAACTTGACCGCGGTTTAATGTGGCGCTATGGCTCTGCAGACATTGCACGTTGCTGTCTTGTGGTGTTTAGTGTAAAATACTTCCACACAGCGGACATGTTACGATGAAAAGTTGGCTAGCTGTTAGCTAAAGTGCTACTCACAGTCCACACGCTGTAGCTGGCTGCAAACTATGAAATGGATTTCCTGAATGTGACGTGAGGCGGGTCTTATTACTCTGGGTTCATGAGACACAACTCCGGATCGGCCCCATCCCTACTACCGTTGCATTGTGGGGAATGTAGTGTTGGTGCATGTAAAACACTAGCGGGCGGCTGTGGCCTGCGGGCCGTTTCTAATAGTAATTAAATATCATCCAGGGGGCCATAGATAATTAATTTGCGGGCTGGATCTGGCCCGCAGGCCTTGACTTTGACATATGTGGTGAAGAGGATGAAATTGACAACGAGGTTAAAGTTTCTGTCTCAGGAGGGCTTTGGACACCACCCAGTCTACAGGAGAGTCTGCCTGTGCTGATAACAACAACCATATGGGCAGTGGCTTCTTGAAAGCAGCCCAAAAGTTGGGCACACTCCCACAGTGTTAATTACCGGTACTGTGAAGGCAGAGTGTGAGTTGAGATACGGGATTCCTCCCCTGCATAATCAGGTGAACAAGATTGATGGTCTGGTGTTTGTTTTTGTTCTAACCATCTCTTTCACTCATGATTCTGTGCTAGTGGTCACACAACCACCATTTGGCCCCATTGTCTGAGTATCTGGTCGCGGCAGATACAGGCTGACTTTAGTCCGGCTGCTCTGGTAGGCCTAATCAATAATTTTAATCAATCAAGAATGCTGCAACTGAGAAACTGCAAAAGCGAGCCAAAGCTAACACCCAAAGAACCTCGTTCAATTTATCACACCACTCCTTTATTGATCCAAAAGGAAGATTTTGGAGAAAACATTTAAATGAAGGAGACGCTCATGAATATATTTTTTCTTTTAACCGTAACCCTTTGCTTCGTCAACATTGTTCAACATTGTTTTAAAAGCACTTCTGTGCATAGGTTGTGGGGTTGCTTTAGTTAGAAAAAAAAAAATAGAAGAGGCAAGCACTGCAGATGTTAAACTGAACCCAGGTGTGATGGTACGTGCTGCAGTACCATACTGACCTCAGATGGTCAGACACGGTACTGACTTTACAGCAGCTACATGTGAAGGGAATTCACCTTTATTGGTGTTTGTACATTCAATCAGGCCTTAAAGTCAGCATATGGAATTCATCAGTCGCTCTAATAGACTTCCTCACAAAAGGAACACATCCAACTTTGCAGTTGAAAACGCTTGTTACAACTTCAACTGGGGCATCAGGCTAGCTGTGTATCAATATTTTAGTGCTATAATGGCTTTGGCGATCTAATGAGCGGCCCATATTGGAGTACCGGTAATACTCAGCTAAAGGTCAGAGGCACCTTGCTCTTGACTCATAGACCTGCCTAGCATGATGTGCAAACATTAAAGCATCTGATCCTGCTCCTATCCTGCATGCTTACTTTTCTCCTTGCTACAACCCACCTGATTCAATGGTTGAACTACTACCTCTTTACGTTCTGCAGACGCCTGTTAACATCTAAAACATGCATAGTGGCTCTCGAAGACCCATGCATTAAAGCATTACACCTCATATTGGAAATACCGTAAGTGTGTAGACTTAATAATAATTAAAAAAAAACGTTACTTTTAATCCTACTATAACCCAGACCTGGCATCCACATTAAAATTAAAAATAGTATATTTTATCACGTTTTCTGGCTAGAAAAATAAACAAATCAGGGCATGGCGTTCACCCTGCTACAAACAACGAATGGACGCTGGAAGATCTGTAGTCGGGTTTTATTTTGTTATGGTCAATGAAAGCAGCAACCAACTGCTGCTTACACACGTCTGTTCGGAGGCAGATAAAGCTTGAATCAAAGTCTCAGCCAGTCAAATCGTTCACCGGGGGTCAGGGAGACTCTGGACCTGGCTGAGCGCCCAGGCTTTTGGGAAACTGGGTGGTAGCCTCAAATTTATGGTCTGAGTCATAATAAAAGATACTAAATGGAATACTTTCAACTAAGCTTCTCAAATCATATTTGTAGATGCTTAAATTTGAAGTAAAAATAAAAAAAGTCATTTGTTTTGTTTGGATTAAGGAGATGAGGCGGTGCCGAGTAAACACTTGCCCTAGCTGCTGAGTCGTGACAATGACAGGCCAATGACATCTCCCCCCTCTGCTTCTTCCGGTTTACATTTATTCCCTTTTGTTCTGCAAAGTAAGCACCAGGTGGCTTTTCTAAAAATAGACACTATGAGAAGGTCATATGTGTAATATTCAGATGGAAACTTTAGTTGTCTAATTTAGTAATGAGCCACACCTTTATTGTTAGGTGTGAAATACAGTTTATTACTTTGTGTTGAAAGTTTTAAGAAGGCCTTTGTTCAACCCTTCCGGTCTTGTCATTTTAAAATTATAAATGCAGTTTTCTCCAATATTGGATGGCACAATGACCTTTAATTTAATGTAAAATAAAAATCTATTTGGTCTTTAAAATGTGAAGGGGAGGAGCTTATTTGCATTCATTATCTCCTTTTGCAAAATAAACACTGTGGTCCATCTTTTATAAAAGGAAATTATGTGCCCTATTTATGTGTGGCTGCATCTTTCAAAATGGCACTCATACCATCTTATTAAAGAAAATCCTGCAAATAAATTAGGTTAAAGTTGGTGGATAGATACTTTAATGATCACAGGGGAACATTCAAACTGTTAATTTGATCAGTATGATAGGTAGTCTGTAAAAATATGTTTAAAATGTGTTTTCTTTTTTAATAACTAAATGTTATGAACTAATATTTAAGCGTGCAGCAAACCAATACATAATAAGTTTGCAGTGTTTATTCTTTTTTGAATAGCTGTAGTTTCAGTCTGTTTCCTCCAGTTTCGTCTCACAGTTCCAGGAACTCGTCTTAAGCGCAGAGGTGACAGGGCCTTCTCTGTCGCAGGCCCAAGACTATGGAATGAGTCTCTGCTTGTCAGACAGGCCCCCTCCCTCAGTTTTTAAATCCTGCTTAAAAACCCACTACTGTACTATTCCCTGGCTTTCAACACTGTATGATCTGTATTGAACCTGTATGCATCACACTGTGTTAGTCATAATGCTATTATCTACTATTATTTTGTTTTGATTTTACGTTGTTATATGTTGTTGTGTGCTTTGCCTGTTTGTTTCTGTTTGTACAGCACTTTGGTTGGCCCTGTTGCTGTTTGAAGTGCTTTATAAATAAAATGGTATGGCATGGTAATGTGGGTCTTCAGCACTGAAACTACCGGTGCATGTGGTAATGTGGGTCTTCAGCACTGAAACTACCGGTGCATGTGTAGATGTACATGTGTACGTGTGCATGTCTCATGTTATTTAACGGTTAACAATGGTGTACCTCAAGGCTCAGTCTTAGGTCCCACCCTCTTTATACAGTAATCTATATACCTAGGTAATGTAGGTCAGAGTAGACTATCCCTTATGCATCCTCCCAGTTCTATGCTGGCGATAGTTATTGTCGAGGTAAAACAGTTGCTAAAGTTTTCCAGCTTTTGCAATCTGCTTTTGACATCATCCAGTCAGATTTGTTCTGTCTCAAACTTGTCCTAAACGCCGAAAAAACCAAAGGGATGTTGTTTTCAAACAGGAAGTCGGCCCCAGAGTTCTTCCTTCGATTTTATCCTCGAATGGTGTTCCTATTGAGTTTGTCAATTGATTCCTACAAATATTTGGGTATCTTGGTCGATTCACATCTCCCTTTTGATCTAAAAAAGCGAAGTCTGGTCCTCTGGACATTCAAAAAACAAAACAAAGCAAAAAATTGTAGAAACGTTTCGCCTTTCGTCCGAAAGACTTCCTCAGTCTTCGGACGAAAGACGAAACGTTTCTACAATTCTTTTGCTTTGTTTTGTTAATGTCCAGAGGACCAGACTTAGCATTTTTTGATTTTTCTACCTGGATTATTGAGCATGCATCAGGGTATCTCCCTTTTGAGCTCCATGTGGAAAACTTGGTAAGGAAACTGAAAGTTAAACTGGATTTCAGTTGAACTCTGAATGCTAGCAAACGCCTTGTAACTGTGACTTTCCTTCCCTCCATTGAATACAATTGACATTATTTACATGAATGCTCCTACAAGCACCCTGCAGATGTTGTACGCTGTCTATCATGGTGTGCCAACATCCATAACTGGCTGTAACTACTGTACCCACCATTGCACCCTATATTCACTGTTAACTGGTCATCATTAACTTAACGCAGACTCTCCCACTGGTACATTTTCATCTTTAAATCACTTCTTGGTCTACTGCCTTCATACATCTACTACGTCTCTGCGTGAGCACAGCTACAGCGTGCGCTCTCAGGACATTATTACATGGTGTCCCCTCAGCGTGGACTGAACTTGGCAAAAGGGCCTTCTCCTACTCCACTCCCATTTCCTGGAATCTCTTGCAAAAAGATCTGAAGCTCTCGACCATGACCTCTTCAAGTGGCTTCAAAGAACTAAGTTCCTGGCAAAAACCAATGCAGACATGTTCCTGTTTTTAGTTTTCTACGTCACTTTACAACCTAGCTGATTTGTTTAGGTTGTTTTTTTTTCAATACCATTTTCTTTAATTTGTTCTTCTCAATTTGTATCATGCTTTCTTTTATGATTGTCTACTGTTGTCTTTGTTGTCTACTGATGTCATCACTCTTTGTTAAAATCAAGTCTCTCTTGTAAAGGAGTCCCCAAGGCTCAATGGGACTAACCTGTATAAATAAAGGTTGAATGAATGAATGTTGCAGTGCAATTGTCTTGTTTAAGCCTTTAACAATTTGTCTCATCATTTGTTGTGGCATTTTCAAAACCTAGTCAAAAATGATTAAAGATAATAAGCGGTAGTTTATGCATTTTTTGAATATTTTATTGTACCATATTTCTAGAGCTCTATTTTTAATCAAAAGCTTCAAATTTGGCCTTTTTGACAAGCATGTCCCTTTGAACTACCATACAAGGTTTATACATGTCTGGTGTAATTGTTTACTTGTCCTCAGCTTCAAATTGGACTGTTGTGTGTGAAGTAAGTCATTTGATCAGCTTGAATTAGAATATATGACAGTAACAAGTTCAACATATCTGATGCACCTTCAACTTTTATTCAACATCACAACTCCTGTAGTAGACATTTGCTCTGAGAGAACAGCAGACTATAGATTTCTGGTGGTATGTTTCAACAGAAAACCACTACAAGTATGAAACCAAGAAGAGAGACAGAAAGGTTAAAACATGGCTACAGGCCCGCATGCACAGTCTGACGGAGAACATGTTCTCCTTTAGGTGAGTGCGATACAAACTGCGCAGCTATCATTCAATCAGTAGGTATGTCAGTTCTGTGCAGGTAGCAATCTCTCCAGAGAGCCCTCTGAAACTGAGTTGCACGCACAGTCTGGTGAACGTCACACAGAAGTGTTGGATAGCATCGCGAACGACAAATCCGTTCAAAAAAGGCACAATGCTTTCACCAGTCACCCAGCAAAAGCTTAGGCCAACATACAGGCTGAAGTCATCAGAAGCTAGAAACTACAAGTCCCACGGTTGCATCCAACAAAGTGCTCTGTAGATAGATGGTATAGCAGCAACTTGAAATCATCAAATCGACTGAAGTGACAGCAAATAGTGTGTACGAGTCTGAAAAGTAAAGCAGTCTTTGTTTTCCACTGGTGCTTGGTCAGGAAACAGTGCTAAAGCATGTTTTAAACACAGCATATTTATTTCAAACTAAAACATTATGTACCCAACATCAGAACCTTTATGTTCATAATTTTTCTTTTTAAACCTCGTTAGTTTTTAAATGTAATGTGTGTTCATGGTGTTATTAGAAACAAATGTCAGACCTTTCTTAATTTAGTAGAAACAACAGTTTGACTTTTTATTGTAAAGCAATTTTATTTTCCAATCTAAAGCAGCTGCTCTGGTCTGACTGCATGTAGGCTGTTTGTTCTGCTTAGAAACAGAATAAAAGCAATTGTGGCAAAACTTTGCAGCATATTTTAAAAGAGGAGACAGAAGAAATTGGCGAGCAGCTGCTTTTTTTTAAGTATCACATTTTTTTTTGCAATCAATTTATCATCGAACAGCCAGGATTCCTCGCTTTCTTCCATAGGAAGGTTGAAGCTAAATTTCCCCAAATACAACTGAAACACGTTGGCAGACAATTCAATAAAATTTCCCAAGTTTATATTAATTAAAAGGGGTGGTGTGGTTTTACAACTTAAAAAAGGAAAAACGAAATAAAATACAAACAAAATCTTCTTCTATCCATAAAGCGTCCTATTTAAGTACACGGTTATTTGTAAGAGATAAAATCATTTGTTGTTGGTTATCAGACAACAACTGGTGTGGGTCAATGTTCGTCATGTCCCGTGTTGGGGTGGTAGTTTGCCGACATGAGTACAAAGAAGAAGAGACAACTTTACAAAATGATCTTTTACCTACTGAGTGATGATTATGTCCCCTCAGTGTCTGTGACAGTGTCTACCACTGGCTGACTCTGAGCTTCCTCCATGGGTTCCTTCTGTTCATTGTTTAGGTCCTTGGGAGATGACACTTGCTCCTGCTTCGGCTCAGTATCACTTTCAAAGAGCGAAGGACGATGTTCAGGGTCTGATGCGGGCTCAGCCACACTGACACGGCCCTTCTCGGGTCCATTGGCCCCCTCAGGTTGTGGCGTAGAGGATCTCTTTTCTTGTGACCCGGCCTCATCCTTCTGTGGCTTTTCCTGCTTTTCCACAGAGGAAGTTGTATCTTCAGTTGGGGCATCAGCTTGTGTGACGGCCAAAGGTGAGTGAGGACTTTGGGTCTTAGTGTCAGGACAAGTGGTGTTCTGAGGTGGTGATTGAATTTGAGCTGGGGTTTCTGGTTTTGGTGATGGCTCAGGCTGAGTAGGAGGCTCAGTTAATGTACTCTGACCTGGGCTGTCAGATGATGGGCGGGGTGAACGAGCTGACTGTGCCTGAGGTGTTTCATCAAGATCTGGGGTTTTAGACTGAGGCTCAGGAGCAGATGCTTGGCTCTGTGATGGGGGAGGAGACCTAATTTGAGCCAGAGGGAGGAGAGGTTTCAGACCCAGGAGGGGAGATTTGGCCGGACTTTGAGAGAAAAGTGGAGACTGGAATCTTGGCTGAATCTGGGGATTAAATTTCAGAGGAACACGTAGTTTGCCTTGATTCAACGTCAAGTTGGGATTAATAGGAGGAGTGGGAAGAAGTGGTGTAGGGAGAGGAAGAAGAGGTGTCCAACCTCCACGCTCACGCTCCTTCTCTTTGTCACTCTCTCGATCACGCTCGTGTTCTCTGGTGCGTTCTCGTCCTCGATCACTTTCTCGCTCTCTCTCGCGGCTTTGACGGTTACCGTTCATGTCTCTTCTAAAGTCACCGTCTCTTTCATCTCGCTCTCTTTGTCTCTCCCATGGACGTCTTCGGTCATCCAGATCTTTGTGAAGTTCACTGTTGAAAGGGGCTGTAGCACCACCTCCGCGGTTCCACTGTTGTGGGCCCCCAACAGGTCCAGCTCCACCTGGTACTCCGGGACGGTTGTCGGGACGGTTGTCGAAACGACTGGAGAAGTTCTGCCCAGGGGAGGGGCGTTCATCCTGAAAACCTTTTGGACCACCTGGGGCCTGTGGTCCTCCTCGTTCCTGAAAACCTTTTGGACCACCTGGGGCCTGTGGTCCTCCTCGCTCCTGAAAACCTTTTGGACCACCTGGGGCCTGTGGTCCTCCTCGCTCCTGAAAACCTTTTGGACCACCTGGGGCCTGTGGTCCTCCTCGCTCCTGAAAACCTTTTGGACCACCTGGGGCCTGCGGTCCTCCTCGCATGCCACCTCGGTCATCTGGGGCCTGTGGTCCTCCTCGCATGCCACCTCGGTCATCAAAGTCTCCTTTAATTTGGTTCCAGCGGTTATCAGGAGTGAAGCCTGCAAGAGCTTGCAAACGTCCCACCAAGCTGGATCTGCCTGGCTGAGTTCCTGGGGTCTGAAGCAAAGGAGGTCTTCCTCCTCCTGGACCTCCAGCGCCTCCATGGGGCTCCCTGTGCTCCCTGTGCTCTGGCGGGGGGGTCCGCAGTAGGCCTGTACTCTGCTTTTCTATTGGTGGGAAGCGGTAGTCTTGGTCTTTACCCTCATCAGCCCCAGATGAGGACTCATCTTCTGTTTTGGATACATTTTCACTGGTAAGGTTGGGGGTCCTGTTGAACATGTCCATATGAGGAAAGGGGGCCCTGGGGCGGGCCTGAGCCTGGAGGGAACTGTCAAGGTGGCCTGCTGCTTGCTGGGCAGGACCCTGCTGCATAAAGAGTGGAAAGCGGGCAGCAGGCCCTTGTTGAAGGAGATTAGGTCGCACTTCCATGGACAACAACCCAGGCATCCTATGACCACTCAACCCAGACTGATGCAGTGGCTGGGGGAGGGAAGCTGTAGGGTGCATGCCAAGCAGACCGATCCGATTACGGATTGCATTCTGCATGCCTGAGAACAAAACATAACAGAAATAAATGTTAAAAGTCTTCTCAGTGAAAAAACAAAACCAAGTGCTTAAACACAATAAAATATGACTCACCTTGTAGTGTGAGCTCTGCTGCAGCACCCATACCATTTGTAGGCTGTGGAATTTTCTCATTGTTAGCCTGCTGAGCTTGGACTCCCACTGGGTGGAAAATGCCAGGTCCAGGGATGGCTGAGGGCATGAAGCTGCCAGGGATAGTGCTGTTTGGAGGGATCATACTGCTGAAAGGTGCCTCTTTGACAGCTTCTTGGCTGGTGGACACAGATGGCTGCACTAAAGCTACAGATTAGCAACAACAAACAAGCAAATTATTACAAAATGTAAAAGGGTATTTCATAAATATACATAGTCATAACGGGAGCTGCCAAATATCTTACGTGCAGTTGCTGGGGCCATTCCTGCTGTATGTGGGTGGGGCTGCAAAAAACCTATGAAACATGGGGGTGGAGAGTGAGATTGAAAATTGATGCACGTCAGACATTTACCTTTACAGTATGTGTACTTACCTGGTGGAGGCTGTGAGGCATTAAAGGTCGGCCTCATGAATGGTGGTGGTGGCCCGTAGCCTGGAGGAGGTATGGTCATTGTGACAGGAAAGGAAGGAGGCACCAACCCTACTGCGCTGGGAACTGCCTGAGCCATCAACCTTACTGCGCTGGGAACTGCCTGAGCCACCGGTAGCTGAATAATAGTTAAAAAAACAAAACAAAAACTTTAGGTTAATTCTTACACACACACATAAGGTATTAAAGAACATATAAAATATTTCACATTACAGAAACTCATGCAACACATTATACAATTAGCCTTTCTGTTTAGTTATTCCCACAGAGTACAACAGAGGCTCTTGTGTACCTGTACAGGCATCATGGTGACCTGCTGGCTGTAGGTCTCAGTCCGTGTGCTGTAGGCCTCAGTCCGTGTGCTGTAGGCCTCAGTCCGTGTATTGGATACCACTGGGGCCTCAGTGCTTACTGGCTGACTTGCAACTTCCTTGACTGGTTCAGGACTCTTAGTAGTTTCCCACTCTGAAGTTATAGAGAAAAAAACAACAACTTTATAATCATAATCTTCTTTTTTGTTCTTCTGGCTTTTAATGTAATTTGTGATTTTAGAAATATTTGTAAAAGCAACAATAACAAAAACTATATTTTTGCAAACAATTAAAAGGAATGAACCATGAAACAAATTATGTACCTAAAATCCCACGAAGTGCTTATTGGGATAGTTGTACTTTCATGATTTGCCATTTTAAACAAAGACTGCTACCAAATCAATTGACTGTTTATGTTTAAAAAACTTGTTTTTACCATCACTGACTGTTTCCTGGTCAATGATTCCCCCTTCAGCCAAGTCATCCAGGTCATCTACTTTGACCTTTCCCCATGGTATGTAGGTGACACCTAGGTCTGCATCCCAAAACTGCTTGTACCCTTGCTTTACACCTTTGTTCAGAGCCCATGCAATCTAAATCAAGCAGATACACAAAGGTCACAACACAGCCTTTTAAAAATAATTTTCTTTCAGCGTAAAAAACGTTTAGAAAGTTAGACTTTTACTACTAGAGGTCAATGGACAAATTTCATTAGAGAATACATTAAAGAGATTGGGTAAATAATGAACTAAATTAGAAAGTAAAAGGGACCTTTACTGACCTTGGATCCAATCTTAAAAGAGCCAGTACTAAGCTTCTGGAGGGCACGGTACGCATCCTGTCTGTGGACCATACAGATGTAGGCACAGCCTCTGGGAGGGATCATCTGCAGACAGACAATTCAAACAACATAAAAGGAGAAGGTTAAACAATAATATATGACCATACTACATAACATAAACATTATTTTATTACTGGTGCGAAAAACAAACAAACAAACACATATGACTAAGAAAATCAGAATGTGAAAACTATAGAGAAACATAACAGTCCATCAGTAATATTAAAATGTAAGAAAATTAAATCCAGTTTGGACATAAAAGAACAGGCTGATATGCTGCAATGACATCAACGTATTAACCAGGACCAAGGTCTGCTTACATTGATGGACTCAATCTGGCCAAACTCTTCAAACAGATTTGAGAGGTCTTGCTGAGTGGCCTTTTTGTCCACCTGCCCCACCCAAAGAGTTGTACTGCACACTAGGTAAGTAAAAGAAAGGATGAAAAGCATGATCCATCAGTAAAATCAGATAAAAAATAATAAACATTTAACGAGTAAAAGTGACTTCCTCTTACCACTTAGAGTTTTTGTTCGTATAGGAGGTAATCCTTTCTTCTGACGCTCCTTCTCTCGTTCTTTAGCACGCCTTTCACTTGAGTAAGACCGTGACGGCTTCCTCTTGCGATCTTTGGAGCGTGAGCGTGATCGCTTGCGATGCTTACGTTTTCGTGAGCCAGAGCGAGACCTGGACCTTCTTCGTTTCGGAGATCTACAAAAAAGAACTAAAATAATTGGAAACTTCTCTTGGAACAAAATTTTTTCTTCTCTTTAAAATTAACCTGTCAGCTCCTTTAAAGCATTTAAATCGGTTTTCAAAGTGCGTGACTGCTCTATGCTTAAAACACCAATCTGAAATTTCAAACTTGAAAAAAGCAAACAAGTGATTCAGTTTTAAAATGTTAATACATTTATTCTGAGTTTAGCACATACTTCATGACACAATCCAGATATAATGCTGACACCAATGTGTAATCATTATGTGCTGCATTAAAAGGTCTCGTATTTCTTGGATCTACAGAGGTACTATTGTAATTATCATTAGTCTTTAAAGCTCCGCTAACATCATCTTTTAACTTTCCATAAAATGGCACAACATATATATATATATTAAGATTGACCTCTGATCGTTTTTGCTAAAACAATGTGAAATTAATGAAAATTCCTCTCCAAAATAGTTT
The DNA here is from genome assembly GCA_038048925.1 of Garcialebias charrua. Classification (NCBI taxonomy): domain Eukaryota; kingdom Metazoa; phylum Chordata; class Actinopteri; order Cyprinodontiformes; family Rivulidae; genus Garcialebias; species Garcialebias charrua. Next base: position 85,277 of record JBBPBX010000946.1, on the reverse strand, counting down.
AAAATTAGCGCCGTTTTTTTACACGGTAAATTCGGGTTTTTCCGGTCACGTGATTGTGACGTCACATACAGATCTCTGCTCCAACGGCACATTTAATACAGAAAGATACAAACGCATCCATCGAATTTAGCCATTTAAAACTTTAGATTTTAGCGATTTGGCTTCAGTTCGTGAAGAAGAAGTTATTTTGAGTGATAAACAACACACAGCAAGGTTTCTTTTGTCCGTGTTGCTTTTTTTTTCAGGAGAGGTTTCACATACATGAAGTGAGCACCAGATGTCAGCAAAGCAGAGCAATCTACAGTGCTCTGTAAGAGTTATCACAATAGAATGGGAAGAGGAAAAAACAGTCATGAAGAGTAAGAATAAAAATATATAAAGAACTGGCCTTGAGCGTGATTTAGAACGTGTTCTGGACCGTGTCGTTGTCTCTTCCTTCTGCTCCGGTTCAAAGATCTCCTCTTCCACTCCATCAGGACCCTCGTCCAGGTCCATATCCATATCCTATCAAAAAAAAAGTCAACGTTAATTACAAGATGATCAAATCTGGCAGCAGTAATGTTGCTTAAAAAGTACATATTGTCCACAAATACCTGCTGTTGGTTGTCTATGGAGTCATCTATCTTGTTCTCTGGTTCAGGAAGCTGCGGCTGGCTGCTGTTCTGTGCAGGATTTTCCTGCACAAAGATCGAGTCTTGGCTTTCTATGCTCAATGCCTGGAGGACACACAACAGCAGCCAATATTTTAAATGGGTTTGGGGTAAAACATCTTAAGGTTAATCCAAGATTAGTAACATTAGTTGCTAATTGGCACTGTATAGAGATTTTACAAATACTATTAAAGCCCTATGAAATTACAATAATGGTTTTGGGACATCTGTTTACAGGGGGAATAAGAGAAACTGCAAGTTTTATGAAAACAAATCATCTCTCTGAACTTAGAGCCTAAAAAGAAATTCAGAACACACTACATTTGAGCGCACAACTTTAAAACAAAAGCTGGAACAACAAAGTATCAGGTTAACACGAGATGAGAGCAACTTCAGCAGAATTCAACATAAAATATTTGTCAGTAATCACAGGCAGTGCATTAATAATAATAATAATAATAAAAAACATGTTTAACAATAAGTCTGTGCTGTCTGTTTTTGTATGTGCATGTGTTTTACCTTCTGCTGGTGCTCCAGCAGCTGCTTCTGAAACTGTTCCAGGTTTTGCTGTTGCAGTTGCTCAGCCAGTTGATGAAAGAGTGAGCTGTTAATGGGCTCGGACACCATGGGCCTAAGAAGTAGTCAGCAGCTTAATTAGACTCTAGCACTGAGTGGAACTGACAGAAACATTGAAGTAACAACATGAAATCTAAATCACTACTGAAATGTTTTGTATGAAAGAATTAACCCCCACCCCAAACTTACAGTTGAGAAGATGAGGCTTCTTTTTTAGGTTCTTCACTGCGTTCAGAATCACTCCCAAAGTCAAAAGGACCCAAAAGTTTCTGCAGCAAGAAGAAACCAATCACATTAGGAGACTCCATAAATCATAAGAAATAAGACGCTAATAGCTGCTTTTGGCAGTGTTACCTTATTAAAAGAGGAAACCCTCTGCTCTAGAGGATTGAGGCTGTTGGCGGTGGCTGCAGCAGTAAGCTGAGCTGTCAAAGCTTGCAACTGTACCACCAGGCCAGCATCCAAGGCCTGCAGCAGGGACGGCTGCGGCTTCTGCTGCTGCATCTGCAGACTCTGTACTAACTGCTGAAGCTAGAACAGAACACAGTGCAGAGTATTCAACACAATTTAACACTGACACATATGCTAACTGTATAAATCATTCAGAGGTAACAACAAAAAAAGGTAAAATATCATAAAATTGATGACCCATTAACAGATACCTGCAATTTAACAGTCTTTAAAATTAAACATTTATTACTGGACAAGTTTAATTAATTTACACGTTCAAACTTGCAAACTCTATCCACATGTTGCTGAAGCAATGTTTCTTCTTTGCCTCTTTCAACTTTTTTTGTAGTCTTTGCTGTTCTTTTTAACCAAAGCAACTTTTAACTTTAAGTAGGAGGCCTGCCCACTAACCTGCTGTCCTTGGGGACTCTGTAAGATCTGTGCAACGGCAGCAACAGTATCCGTGTTTGTAATTTGGGATGCCCAGTCAGGCAGACCTTGGACAATGTTTGCTGGAGTAGCAGGTGTAGCTGGGGTGCCTGAATAAATGGGAAGTGATAATTACAACATGAAACATGACATTAAATAAATTCCTCAGTGCGTTTCTTGTGTGCTCTTTCTTACCAGGTGTAGCGCTATTAATTGGTGCAGCACTGCTAGGCAGGACAGGTGTAGAGCTGGGAGGAGGAATCCCTGCAGCCATGTCCAACAGAGGCTGAATGATGTCGCTCTTAAAGACGGCATTCTTCTGCCACAGATTCAGGACTCGCACGATCTTACTCTGGACATGTAACAAAACACACAACAACTGTGACATACGAGTAAAATGCAAGAACACTGTTGGAATAAGTCTACAGTATTCTAATAAAAACGTTGTATGATACAAGCACCCTTCTCAATAACAGTGATCCTGAGTAGGACATAGAAAATGAGCAAAAAAGGGGATGTGATGGGCCCCTCTGCCTTGGTTTGGACAGAAACTGTTTTTATTAGGAGTGTCAGAAATGATTGATGGTATTTTACTGGAACATCTCATTGCCTGAGAAAATGGCTGCATTTCAATGGAAATAGTGGATGTAACTTCATTGTTTGCTAAATGTGTCCACATTTTTGAATATTGTTCATTCCAAGTTGTAAAAACAGTTCATTATATGTGTGTGTGTGATTTTCACAGTAAAATAAAATACAGTAATTTTCCTACATGGATTTTATGTGTTTGTGTGATTTCAGGGCTATTGTGTTAATACAGTAGGTCAAAAGCAAAAAATAAAAGTCAAAATTCACACATGGGATGTTGTGCTGACCTAAATTATACCAATGGCAGATTAAACAATTTTCAGGGTGAAATATGAATGAAAAAAATCAACATTAGTCCAAAAATGTCCATTTTCACCATGGACTCCAGAGGGTTCCTTGCCATTTTTGCCATCGGAGGATGTAGTACTGTATACTGTACATCTCATTTCACTGTATACAGACCAGCACTGACATTTGTCAAAAACCGCATAAATTCTCAGTCCAACTTGGATCCTACATCAATACTGTAGTTGCCCTTTTGACCCAGAATGAACATACTTTCCACTTGTCTCAGATTCCTAGGGGTGAGGTAACAGACTGTGATCAATAAGTGAAACATTATTTTTACTTTTTTTTTAATTTTACTAAACTTACAATTTTTCTAGTAGCCCACAAGATGATGGTCCACATTTATATACAGTATATTTTTTAATCTACCGAGATGCAGTTCAACTTAAAAGTGTACATCTTTCCCAGACAGACGTTGCTGCGGAGTCCCACCTCTGATCTTGTCTGACAAAATTTCACTTGTAATGTGCACAAGGAACATTTAGTACTAAAAAGTGGTTCCACATGCATGCAAGCTGCAGAGACAAGAAGTTCCACGGCAGACAGCCGTCTGTTTATCTGAAGGCAGCAAGTAATTACCTGTAGTGGGTGCAGTGGCAGCTTGCTCATATATTTATATATATATACAGGTGGTCCCCGACTCACGAGCGCTCTTACTTACGAGGTCCCGGATTTACGAGGTTATCATATTTAATAAAAATAAGATTTTTTGTGTGTGTGTTTAAATGTTCTTAATTTCATGTGTACAGCACTTTGTTGCAGCTGTGGTTGTTTTAAATGGTTTTATAAATAAAGCATAATTGTTATTTTTATGTTTTATTTCAATTTTTAGCATATTAGCGATCGCTCCCAACGCGCAGCCGGCAGACATAAAACGAGTGGATCGCCAACGCCTGACCATGCAACGAGCGGAGCTAAGCGGGCGGGGATTGGAAATGCCGGCATCTGCGGCCGGGAGCTGCTGGCTTTTGAGGACCGTGCGTCCGATCAGAGGTTGCCTCATACGGATAAATAAGCTGGAAACACTCGGTGAACTTTGTGTATGTGTCTGACATGAAGCAGCAGCCGCGGATCGCTCAGCGATCGCTCCCAAAGCGCCGCATGCAACGAGCGGAGCTAAGCGGGTGGTGTGCCGGAGGAGGAACGAGCTAACATTAGCCAGTTAGCTCAAGCCTCGTAGCTCCACCGGACAGCCGGCTTTGTGCGATCAGAGGTTCCTGGAGCTCGCCTCGATGTCGGACTGGAAGCCAAAGATATCAGGGGACACCGAGCTAACTTGGAATAACAAAGCCGACAGCATTTTTGGAGCTACTCGGAGATACGAGATACTCGGAGGAACGGAACTCGCTCGTAAGTCGGGGACTACCTGTATGTATGTATATA
>JBBPBX010000946.1:56844-74873 GCA_038048925.1 Garcialebias charrua | reverse complement strand
ATAATAATATATATATTTTTTTTTTTTACTTTTTTTTTTTTTTTATAAATGAATACATGTACAGTACTGGACAGTCACCAAGCACTTAGCCTATCCTAACACAGTTTTTAAAGATGAAGGAGTCAGTTGAATTGTCTCCCTCCTCCCTGCAGGCTCCATAGGGAGCTTGCTCCCTTTATGTGAAAGGGAGACAATTCAACTTATTCCTTCATCTTTAAAAACTGTGTTAGGATAGGCTAAGTGCTTGGTGACTGTCCAGTACTGTACATGTATTCATTTATAAAAAAAAAAAAATAAAAAAAATAAAAAATTTTTTTTTTTTTTTTTTACTATGTGATCCTACTTACGAATTTTTGACTTACGAGCGCCCCCTAGGGACGGAACTCGCTCGTAAGTCGGGGACTACCTGTACAAATATATTTTCAGTGGAACAAATAGTATGAAGACTGAAAAATTCTGGATGTAATTCATAACTGAGGAGCAATTTTAAAATCACAGCTGTACTTTTTACATATTTAATATACTATGCATATAAAATATGTGACAATTCAAGTTTCGAGTACAATCAGATTTAGGGGAAGTGTCGATTTAGTCAGGGAAAATTGTTTATTTTAGTCATAGAAAATCAGCTTTATTTCATTAAGAAAAAAGAAACAAGGACAAATCTGAGCCGCGCACCGTTTGTACCGACAGTTTTCAAGTGTGTGTGTGTGTGTGTGGGGGGGGGGTGTCAGCGTGAGCGTTCAGCATGAGGGAAGGGGTTGCCTTTAGCTTTTTAGCTAGCGCACCTGCATTGCGAGTCGCTAGCTTAGCATTACGTAAGTGCAGACAGGTGGGTGCGTGCGGTTCAGTAGATAGGGCGCTCGGTTCTATTGACAGGGCGGGGAGCACCGCTTGTATGACGGTAGCGGAAACACTGATCCCATCCATTGGTATTACATTGAACACAATCCTGGCAATCTTAAAAGGTAACAAATTGTGGTAACAATTTTACTTTACACTGAACTTTTTTGAGATTCCAATACTAAATCCTGTAATAAACTAAACAGAGGCATGTGTAAATTACAATAACAAATTCTAATATACAACAGTGTTTCCCCTACCATTATTCAAGGAAGGTGCCCCATCCTGTCAACAGAACGGAGCGCCCTGTCTACCAAATTTCCCACCTCCCAAACTTAGCCATTCCTGGTCAGGGAGCAAACATTGTAGCACCTGAGCTCAGAATCAAAACCACAACAACCTCACGTAATACAAACGTAACTATACGCTAACCTCCTCACACATTTAATTTACTGCACTGAGCACTGCACATGCCTCTTTTGGTTCTGCAAAGCTGGCTTCATAAATTACAGATGTCGCTGGTCGTCCCAACAGATGTGAGCTTACAGAATGAATGGCTTGAGGGAGCATAATGAAAGTCTACAGCAGGGGTCACCAACGTGGTGCCCGCGGGCACCCGGGTGCCCCCAAGGACCATTTGAGGTGTCCTCGGACCTGTTCTAAAAATAGCACAACTCACTACTTAGCTGCATTTAAATTTAAATTTTATTCAGTTGTTATTTTTTTGTATTTATATATATTTTAAAATGTCTATCTTAAAAATATGTACTTAAAAATATGTTTATTATAAATTTTTTCAATTTACGCTTTGTTATTTCCGAAGAGTTTATCAAACTGGTGCCCTTTGTAGGACTCCGTACCCACGAAGTACCGGTAGCTCTCAGTTTCAAAAAGGTTGGTGACCCCTGGTCTACAGAGTCCGTGTTTGCACAAACATGACTCAAATCAAGTACTGTACCAGTAATGATGTGGTGGAACAAAGGCACTTGTTCAGTGCTTTCAGAAACTTCAGTGTAGTTTCAGAAACTAGAAATAGACAGATCTGTGCTTCAGAGCATATATTTGGTGATGAAATCAGTGCCAACTTTAAAAACCCTAAAAGCACACTTTAACAGTTTTTTGGGGGACTGCTTCGGTTTAATAAAACGGAGCAGCCGCTGCACTTTTACATTTATTTCCCCTGCTTATTTTATGAAAACTTGAATAAAACTGTAAATATTGGGAGAAATTTAATTTCTCACATACCCCCATAGAATAGGGGTGCAGGAAAAAAAATATCGATTTTTTAAAAAGAATCTAGATTCTAAAAGGGGATTCTAAAAGCTCCAAAATCGATTTTTGTATTTTAAAAAAAAACAAACATTAAAACCCAAAAGATAAAGGAAATAAAACCATATCTCATAGTATATGAAAGAATACATCAAATGAAAGGTGGCAGAAAGAAGAAATCTGATCCGAACCAGTGACCTCCGACCCGATAAGGATAAAGCGGGTAAAGATGATGGATAGATGGCTTTTGTTGAAAAGATTTACCAAACAAATCTTTTAATAATAATAATAATAATAATGAATTCAATTTATAATGCACTTTTCATTAATAAAAATCCCAAAAAGCTAAATTTAAACCAAATCCATCCATACACATTTGAAACATGGATGAATGCAATATGATTTTGAAGTCTATTTTATTTTGAGTTAAATGTTTATGCAATACAGTAGGCTGAAATCTTTGTTTACGTTTGTATTTTGAATTATTTGTGATGGACTGGAGACATGTCCAGGGTGTCCCCTGCCTCTCGCACAGTGACTGCTTTGTAGTGGACCTGACCTTGGTCTAATTGAGATGCGGGATACACCTTCGTCTCTTTGAACTGTCCCAGTGATACTTTTTTACTGACCCTCTCAGTAAACAGACATTTAACACATTTTATTCCATTTAGTTGGAGTCTAAGAACATACGGTAATCTCTCACAAAGACACTATTTCTACTATTTTAATTATGTTCTAATACAAATGTAATCTAAGCATCACCTGTGTTATTCATATGAGCAGTATATTGTTAATATGTGAGTTAGGGATGCACAATATAAACGGTACACGGTAGAAACGATAGAAATTTAGCCTACGATAGAGATCTGTCTTCTACCGGCTAACCGCAGAAAATCAGAGTTGTCCGATTTAATCTTTACTTTTTTTAGTTTAAAACTGTGCATAAGTGGTGTTGAAGTGTACAATCAGAGTTGTCAGAGTTAATCAATACAGTACTTTTTTTGTGTTGAAAACTGTGCGTAAGTGGTGTTAAAGTCTTTTCTTCGAGTGCTAAGTAGCAAAGCTATAAGCTAACTTCGTCCGGCTTGCCGTAGTGTTGCCATATTCGGACGCATGCGCAAAACGCTGCGTTCCGTCGAAAGTTTTTTTTTTTTTGTCGAAAGTTAAAGTAAGCGTTGGTCAGCTTTAGAGAAACCTGCCCTCTGATCTGTGAACAGAACGCTGTGTTGTGTGATTTTACTGCGAGACCCTCTGGTCAAAGCCACAGAGGAAACTGGTTGCCTTGTCAGCTCTCCTTAAAGCTGAAGGAGACGCCCACTAGAGGGTTGGAGGGTGAAGTGTTTTCAGTGTAAAATGCTGCTCTGTTACTGTTCATTTCTTAAGTGACAATATTGGAAACTGTTAAGAGTTAACAACATATTCTTTAGTTTAAAACTTATGGCTAAAACTACACAAGATATATTTTGCACTGTTTTGCACTACAAGAAAGAAGCCTAATGCTTGAGTTGTTAATTATTTAAAAACTCTCTGGACCATTTTCCATTTTCGTCCGCTTATCCGGGGTCGGGTCGCGGGGGTAGCAGCCTAAGTAGGGAGGCCCAGACTTCCCTCTCCCCAGCCACTTGGAGCAGCTCCTCTGGGGGAATCCCAAGGCGTTCCCAGGCCAGCCGAGAAACATAGTCCCTCCAGCGTGTCCTGGGTCTTCCTCTGGGCCTCCTCCCGGTGGGACATGCCCGGAACACCTCCCCAGGGAGGCGTCCAGGAGGCATCCTAACCAGATGCCCGAGCCACCTCAACTGGCTCCTCTCGATGTGGAGAAGCAGCGGCTCTACTCCGAGTCCCTCCCGGATGACTGAGCTTCTCACCCTATCTCTAAGGGAGAGTCCAGACACCCTGCGGAGAAAACTCATTTCAGCCGCTTGTATCCGAGATCTCGTTCTTTCGGTCACAACCCAAAGCTCATGACCATAGATGAGGGTGGGAACGTAGATCGATCGGTAAATTGAGAGCTTTGCCTTTCGACTCAGCTCTCTCTTCACCACGACAGACCGGTACAGCGCCCGCTTCACTGCGGATGCTGCACCTATCCGCCTATCGATCTCACGCTCCAGTTTTCCCTCATTCGTGAACAAGACCCCGAGATACTTAAACTCCTCCACTTGGGGCAGGACCTCCTCCCCGACCCGGAGAGGGCATGCTACCCTTTTCCGGCTCAAGACCATGGCCTCGGATTTGGAGGAACTGATCCTCATCCCGGCCGCATCACACTCGGCTGCAAACCGCTCCAGTGAAAGCTGTAGATCACGATCTGATGAAGCCAATAGGACCACATCATCTGCAAAAAACAGAGAAGCGATTCTAAGGCCACCAAAACGGATCCTCTCAACACCTTGGCTGCGCCTAGAAATTCTGTCCATAAAAGTTATGAACAGAATCGGTGACAAAGGGCAACCTTGGCGGAGTCCAACTCTCACTGGAAACGAGCCTGACTTACTGCCGGCAATGCGGACCAAGCTCTGACACCGGTCGTACAGGGACCTAACAGCCCATATCAATGGGCCTGGTACCCCATACTCCCGGAGTACCCCCCACAGAACCCCCCGAGGGACGCGGTCGAATGCCTTTTCCAAGTCCACAAAGCACATGTAAACTGGTTGGGCAAACTCCCACGCACCCTCCAGGACCCTGCTGAGGGTGTAGAGCTGGTCCAGTGTTCCACGACCTGGACCTAGTAGTGAAATTTTCTTAATAGTGTGGTATAGCAGTTTTCAAAATAAATTATGGCAAAAGGACACCCTATGCTTTTTTTTCATTCCTATTGCAAGTTTTATACCAAAAACATATTGCGATATATATCGTTATCGCCACCCTTCACAATACATATCGTGATATGAATTTTAGACCATATCGCACATTCCTAATCTGAGTGATCATTAACATGCTGGTATATTTTTCCTCTGTCTTAGTCAGAGAACTATGTTAAAGTGCAAGAATATGTCAGAATGATCTTCCAGTCTTTGTTTAAATTGTTTTGAGACAGTGAATCAAGTCGTAGATGAAAGTTGCCGCTCTGTCTCCTGTCCTCCCAAAACAATTCTCTCTGTTTTTCTAAACAGACTCTCTGTTAACCTTGACTTTCTAAGTCTCACTTTTCACTCCTCCTCCTGGTCCACGAACCACTCAGGAGACTGAGTTTCTGATCAACACTTTTAGAAAAGCGTTTGCTTCCGTGAACGCTTCAGTTGGAATGGACAGTTAGAGCTGTCATGTTCGTTCTCTTTAAGCTGAATTAAACTGCAGTCATGAGTCAAAGACTGATTTATCAGCTGAGAATTTATGGATGCCTCCATAAATTCAACAGAGCTAAAAAGCTCCAAGTTCTTAATGAACTTTCTTTGAGGAACGCTTTATTTTGAAACTGACCAGGGAGTACCACGACTTCTGCTGGAGAAAGCAGGCTTCAACGGGACGTTGAATAAGTAAACACGCTGAAGTTCAACTGGACTTCACCGGACCGACAACCCGTTGAGTCCAAGACTGCTTCTCAACTCTAACTAAACCGAGACGGAACGTCTAAATAGGTACAGAGTTGCTGATTGTTTACTGGAACGTGCGATGAGTCAAGCTGGTTTTCGTATGGAATAGTGTCGGTCTGGTTAACCTCAAAAAAGATTTCCTCCTCCTCACTCTTAAACTCCTCTTTTCCTCCTTCCCTTATCTCATTTTAAGCTGGTAACTAAACTTTAAGAAAAAAGCCTACAGAATAAGTAAATATGCCAACTCATTACTTATGTCTGTTGTTTACAATTAAATTTGCTGAGGAGTTTAATTTGTAAGAAATTGAAATCAGTCAATCAAGTGTAATGGTGTTAAATTTAGTGATTTATTGTTAAATAAAAGGCAGTGTCTCTGACATGTCAACTATATTTAACGTTTCCATCGTCACTTTATGTGTCACCATCCGTCATTCATGGTCACAAAGTGTTATGGTAATCCTGAAAAGAAATAGAAGCCGTGAATTACTATTCAACCTAAATAAGTAATTAATTAAAGTAAAGTGTGTCGGTTAATAAAGTCAAAGTCAAGTCAAAGTCAACTTTATTGTCAGATCTGCAATATGTACTGTACAGGACATACACAGGACCGAAATTGCGTTTCTCTCAGTCCCTCGGTGCAACAGTAAACATCTAAACATTGAAACACTGAAACATATAATAATAGACATAAGCATAAAATAGTAAAACTAACACTGTCCTGAGTTTTTGCATAGTGGTATAAGAGTATGAAAATTTACACCAACTCTAAAACTAAAACATTAAACATTTAATGAACATAATACTGTCCTGAGTTTTTGCATACTAGTATAAAAAAAGAGTATAAAAAGTATAACTAAAATAAACTAAAGGTTTCTAGCATTGACATTTGCAAAGTGGCAAAGCAGCGTATGAGTTAATGTGCACAGTATATGTATGAGGTAGTAGTTGATGTTGTTATAGAGGCAAAAAGTGGCATATGCAGTAAGGCACATTGGGCATCCCTAAATAAGACCGTTCAGAGCACACTGTATATGTATCAGCAGTGGTGTAGATATTAGAGTAGTGTAAATGTAAACAGTAGTAATTAAATGTAAGCAGTAGTAATAAAAGTAAACAGTATTAATAAATGTAAACAGAGAATGTAAACAGTATTATGACTATAGGCAGTGATGTAATACAAACATTAGTGCAAGTATGAGAAGTAGTGCAAACTGTATGAGCACATGACCGAGAGTTTAGTGAATAACCCGTTTGATGACACAGAGTCCAGTGTTAAAATCTTTGTGTTGTGTGGTAATGTGTGAGAAAGTTTTAGTGTTAAGGCAGTTCAAATGGGAGGGGGGGCAGAGCAGGCAGAGTGTTTAGCATCCTGACTGCCTGATGAACAGAGCTGTCTCTCAGTCTGCTGGTTCGAGCCTGGAGACTCCTCAGTCTCCTCCCTGATGGCAGCAGTCTGAAGCAGCTGTGTAGTGGGTGTGTGGGATCACCTGCCATGCAGTGGGCTTTCCGAGTGAGGCGTTTGCTGTGTAAGTCCTGCAGTGAGGGCAAGGAGGTGCCCACGATCTTCTCAGCTGCTCTCACAATGCGCTGGAGGCTCTTGCGGCAGGATGCAGTACATGCACCAAACATGTAATAATACTGGCCTAATATCCTACAGCTGGATATAGGCACCGCCGCACCAGTGACCTCCGGGACCCGATTAAAGCTGCTGCATTCTATTAATATACATGTACCCATCTGCTCACAATTCAGGCTGCTGTATTTATACTATATTATTTGACAATATTAATGTTTGTTACAAGCATACCTTATCGTTTTAAATAAAAGTTTTATTTGTTTACATTATTGTTTAATCTTTTCATGATTTCAATTGAAAATTGTTTCAGAATCGAAAATTGTTTCAGAATCAAAAATCGATTATGAATCGAAAATCGATCCTGGAATGAAAATTGTTTTAAAATCATAAATCGATTTTTAATTGAATCGGTGCATCAAAAATCGGAATCGAATCGATTCTCCAGACACTGAGAGATTTGCACCCCTACCATAGAACATCTCCACAACGTTTAGGAAATGCAGTGCATCTGTAAAAACTATAATAGAAATATTAAATACAGACAAAAATCAAAAAAAAAAAAAGTTAAGTCTGGTCCTCTGGACATTCAAAATACAAAACAAAATATTGTAGAAACGTTTCATCATTCCTCCGAATTACTTCTTCAGTCTGAGGTGCTGTACTGTATTCAGCTCAGTCATAAAAAGCACATTCTCATAGTGGATCAACCAGTTTGCTGCTGACAGAGGACCAGACTTAACGTTTTTTTTTTAAGTTTAAAAAAAAAATAATTTTCTACCTGGATTATTGAGCATGCATCAGGATAGACAGAAAAGTTTATATTTTTTAATCATGTAGCATGTGACAAAAGACCAGAGGATGTGTAACGGTATGACATTAGAATCAATGAGGCCTATAACCTGTAAAATATATTTTTGTTATAAGAAATGCTTGAATTGTTTGTCAAACAGTGTATTTGATTGAACAAATTGATTCACACACACACAAAAGGCCACAGATCTTACTTATGGTGGATGGATAACTTATAGCCAGCAAGCCATGTGGCAACATTTTATGCAATTAGTTTTTAAATATCACAACCTAGTTTCATCTGCAGTGGTTTGAAAAGTGTATTATACGACTTGCACAGTTGTGGGCGACTGAAAATATACACATTAAGTATAAACCGGATTCCAAAAAAGTTGGGACATTAAACAAATTGTGAATAAAAACTGAATGCAATGATGTGGAGATGGCAAATGTCAATATTTTATTCGTAATAGAACATAGATGACAGATCAAAATTGTAATCTGAGAAAATATAAAATTTTAAAGGAAAAATATGTTGATTCAAAATTTCACAGTGTCAACAAATAAAAAAAGTTGGGACAAATAGCAATATATGTGGCTGGAAAAAGGAAATTGAGCATATAACGAACAGCTGGAAGACCAATTAACACTAATGAGGTCAATTGACAACATGATTGGGTATAAAAAGAGCTTCTCAGAGTGTCAGTGTCTCTCAGAAGCCAAGATGGTAAGAGGATCACCAATTCCACCATTGTTGCGCAGAAAGATAGTGCAGCAATACCAGAATGGTGTTACCCAGCGTAAAATAGCAAAGACTTTTAAGTTATCATCATCAACCGTGCATAACATCATCAAAAGATTCAGAGAATCTGGAACAATCGCTGTGCGTAAGGGTCAAGGCCGTAAAACTCTACTGGATGCTCGTGATCTCCGGGCCCTTAAACGTCACTGCACCTCAAACAGGAATGCCACTGTCAAGGAAATAACAGAATGGGCTCAGGAATACTTCCAGAAAGCATTGTCAGTGAACACAATCCACCGTGCCATCCGCCGTTGCCAGCTGAAACTCTACAGTGCAAAGAGGAAGCCATTTCTAAGCAAGCTCCACAAGCTCAGACGTTTGCACTGGGCCAGGGGTCATTTAAAATGGAGTGTGGCAAAATGGAAGACTGTTCTGTGGTCAGATGAGTCACGATTTGAAGTTCTTTATGGAACACTGGGACGCCATGTCATCCGGACCAGAGAGGACAAGGATAGCCCAAGTTGTTATCAACGCTCCGTTCAGAAGCCTGCATCACTGATGGTATGGGGTTGCATGAGCGCTTGTGGCATGGGCAGCTTGCATGTCTGGAAAGGCACCATTAATGCAGAGAACTATGTTCAGGTTCTAGAACAACATATGCTCCCATCTAGACGTCATCTCTTTCAGGGAAGACCCTGCATTTTTCAACAAGATAATGCCAGACCACATTCTGCAGCAATCACAACATCATGGCTACGTAGGAGAAGGATCCGGGTACTGAAATGGCCAGCCTGCAGTCCAGATCTGTCACCTAATAGCCCCTTTCATAAGTCAAACCCGCGCTATTCCCGCACAGACCAGTCCGGCTTTAACCCTCCCCGGGTCATTCATAAGACCACAGTTGAAGGCGGGCAGGTCCCGCTCACAGAAACGTGTTCATATATGAAGCCGGAGTGCGGGTCCAAAAGAGGCGTGGAGCTGAGCTGAACTGAACCGCGACGTATTTATTGTGGGACAGATGTCAGACGTGTACAAGTTGTCGTGTCATTTTTAATATTTCCTCAGTAATAAATAAATGGACAGCTGGCTGCTGATCAGCGCGCGCGCACACACACACACCTGGTGTGTAAACGTGTTGAAGACCCTAAACAGAACCTAATCAAACTCTCTCACACACACACACACACAGCGCCCCTGCTAGAGAGAGAGAGAGGGGGGAAAAAAAGCGAAACTAGCTTATACAGTCGTTTCGTGTCATTTTTAATATTCCCTTGTTTAATAAATCTGCCTGTTGACTGCGGTCGCACACTGATATCATCTGTATTCTGAGCGCGGATCGCGCGTCTGTCTTGCATTCAGAAGTGGCTCTGCCCGGCCCTGACACTATGAACTGTGGCGGCTCAGTGGCGGATCAAAGGCGAGTAAAATTAACTCGGCAATGCGCGTTCGTGTTTTTTATGAATGCTTGTTGGAGGCTTGAACACGCATCAGAGCCGGATTGAGCTGTTTTATGAAAGGGGCTATAGAGAACATTTGGCGCATCATAAAGAGGAAGGTGCGACAAAGAAGGCCCAAGACGATTGAACAGTTAGAGGCCTGTATTAGACATGAATGGGAGAGCATTCCTATTTCTAAACTTGAGAAACTGGTCTCCTCTGTCCCCAGACGTCTGTTGAGTGTTGTAAGAAGAAGGGGGGATGCCACACAGTGGTAAAAATGGACCTGTCCCAACTTTTTTGGGATTTGTTGACACCATGAAATTTTGAAACAACATATTTTCCCCTTAAAATGATACATTCTCTCAGTTTAAACTTTTGATCAGTGATTTATGTTCTATTCTGAATAAAATATTAGATGTTGGCACCCAAAGGTGGGCGCATGAACGCTAGGGAGCGCTAAAGCGCTATTCCGCTTACAGTGGACCTAAACTTTTTGTCAGCGTTTTTGTGAATTGACTAACTTTTATAATTCATAAGCGGATTTGTGCTATTTTTATTTAAAATGCAGTACCGCTAATAACTAATTATCTATCAGTAAAAACCAATAAACTTATTTACAAGCTCTTATGCTGCTTGTTTTATATTTTTCCCCACCGTAAACAGCAGAAAGGAGGAAGGGTGTGAGGGTGAGGGGGGCAGAGCTGAGAACAGACTCGGCTCTACCATGTAGGTAAATGCCTGGGGGTCCCATTTCAGCAGTGGCCCCGGCCCCGCCTCGCCCCGTGCAGTCACCTACATCACTAACATTGATCCTGCTTGTTAATGTACATTTAACATAAAAATAATTATAGTTACGATGAAAACGATCATTAAATACGCAATAAAAAAACGGTCGATTTCTTTATCCCCCTACTAAAAATGGACTATTCCATGTTGATGACAACTTCCGGGTCAGTCGTGAACTCGAGGGCTAGTTCTGTGGCTAGCTGGTTGTGCTGGGTACTTGGATAAATCCGCAGACAACCCCGATGTTTCAAGCCAAATTAACGTGGCCGGATGATTTTATTGTGTCTTCTGTGTACACCACGCGACGGTGAGTCGTTAGTTTATGTATTTGGGTTGCTTTTTATGTATAAATGCGGTGGCGAGACGCCCGTGTATTTGAGATTTAAAAGTGGTGTGTTAGGGATTAAAGATCATTCTCTTTTTTGTTAATTTCGTGGCCGAATAGAATATATCTACGTAAAGTATTAAATAAATCCTTTGATTTTTGTAATTTCATCCTCTTAGGATCATTTTAGTTACTTTTCATTAAATCTGTTGACTGCCTATAGAAATTTTGATAACAGTTTAGTCCTGTGTATAAAGTAATGCTATTTTTTGTTTTGTTTATGACCTTGTTTAGGTCAGGTTTTTTTTCACCCCCTGTTCCCACCCAGGATGGCATTGGCAAGCTACCGGACCACCACAGCTGTGCGGTAGGACTTAAATTGCACCAAACTATTTGTTTTTTTCTGGACATATTACCCTGGATCATGAACTACAAACTACCAGATTATTGATTGATGGACCTTTAATCATCCGGGATTCAAGAACCGATTTAAAATAGAAAAAAAAGAACTCTTGGGTGTAATCAGGGTCTGTTTTGTTGTGTGTATTTTTTGTCTATTGGTTATAGTCAAAGAAAATGATTATTTTTACAAACAATATTATTATAAATACCTTCCTGTCTATTGGTTATACTCAAAGAAAATGATTATTATTACAAACAATATTATTATAAATACCTTCCTAAGTCTATAGTACAATACAAACAACTTAAAACTTGCTTCTTGTCTGATGGTGTTTTATTTTAGAATTAGCGGTTTAGAATTAGCTTCCCCTAATTTTCATAAGACATTAGTGCTTTTGAAATTGTGGACCTAAATAAATTAATTAGTGCTTTAGAAATAGTGGAACTAATTTTTGGGTTAGTGCTGCCCAGCACTTACACATCATTGCATTAAGTTTTTATTCACAATTTTGTTTAGTGTCCCAACTTTTTTGGAATCCGGTTTGTAGCTCAGTGGGTATCTGTCAGGTTATTAGAAAAAATAAAGCCCAACGTTACACTTGCCATGGAAGCAGAGAGACAGAGAGAGGCAGAAAAAGAGAGGCAGAAAAAGAGGCGCACACAAACAGAGAGAGAGAGAGAGTGTGAGAGAGTGAGAGAGCAAATCAAGCAGCAGTGTGTGTGGCTGTGTCTCAATTCAGGGGCTGCATCCTCATGAGGACCCAGCCTAGCTGGGCCGAGTAGGCCACGCACTCACAAGACCGGGTGGGCTGAGCGAAACTGCTGAAATGGGACGGTCTAGCCTTCAGGTTTGCCGGCATTGAAGTGGGTGGGAAGTTCTTGTGTGCGCGCTTTGTGTGTGTGGAAAGAGAAGGGACGCCGCTAAAATATATTAGTTAGCTGAATACATGTATATATATTAGTGTTTCTGAGTTTACAGTTTGTTAAGAACTGAGTACAAATCAACTTATAAACGGCGATCTGTTAAAACCCAGAGTGGACCGATGAAATGCAACTTGTCCAGTAGCACAGTTGATAAATCAACCTGCGATTGGTGCAGAGATGCTTTTCTCGAAGCTGGTTCGAATCTCACTCGGTACGGTTAAAACTTATTTTACGTTTGTCTTTTATTGGATAAAAAAAAAGAAGGAGTTTCACAAACTCCTTCCTTTTAATCTCAGTCCTCATTTTTTTATCCAATAAAAGACAAACGTAAAATAAGTTTTAACCGTACCGAGTGAGATTCGAACCAGCTTCGAGAAAAGTATCTCTGCACCAATCGCAGGTTGATTTACCAACTGTGCTACTGGACAAGTTGCATTTCACAGGTCCACTCTGGGTTTTAAAAGATTTCCTCTCAGAAAATCCTTGCTACGCACGTGTAAAATAATCTGATTTGTAATCAGTTCTTCAAAAACAGTAAACTCAGAAACAATAATATAATGTATATTCAGCTAACACATTTTTTTTTTGTCGTTTCTGTAGTTAAATTTTAATGAGATATATTCGAGCTGAGGTTGTTTGAGATGACTAAATAAAGGTTGAATGAATATTCGCGCTGAGGTTGTTGTTAAAACGAGCTGATGACTCAACAACACACAGCAGCCCCGACACTGCACGCAGAAAGCCCCCCACCCCCCCGCGAAATCTCTGCTGGCGCTATGAATTCTGGGATAGCCTCCGTCTTGAAGGATTCACGAATGCATCCTTCGATTTCGGCAGGAAGTAGGCCGCATTCCTCGGCCGCATGAGGAGGAGTCTTCGAATTGGGACAGTCCTCCGCGCGGGGCAATGACGTATGCGGCCGACAAATGCGCACTCATGAGGATGCAGCCCCTGAATTGAGACACAGCCTGTGTGTGTTGTAGCCTAAAATCTTTGCAGCACGTAGCATTAGCATCTCGTTGCAGTCATAGACAACAATTTAAACGTAAACGTATTCATGTCTGTGGTTGCGATCTCCTGTTTGTGAACATTATGGCTTTTTTGTTAAAAGACGTGAACAAATACAAAGCTGTGTGTCGCCATTGTTTCATGGAGATTGGATCTGCTTCAGGCAACACGTCTAACTTGTTAATGCTCTTGAAACGACATCATCCGAACGTGAACGTCTCTTCTACAAGCAAGAAAAGCAACCTGTTGCGAAGACCAATAACAGCAGCATTTAAACAACCTTTATCATGTACAGTAATTCAGATCGGTCCAGAGCAATAACACAAACTGTAGGAGTTTTTAAAGCTCTGGATCTGCATCCGAATGTTGTTGATGCGCCGGCTTTAAAGTTATGGAGCCCCGCTACAAAATCCATCATGTCAACACTTCAGCCAAAAGGTTCAGCACTTTATGAAAAACCTAAAACTGATATTGTCAACAAGCCCTGGAGCTGATTAAAGCCCTGATCATGATGATTATGATTACAGAGAGATTCAACCATCTCATAACAACCGTTCAAGAAGTAGTATTGTTCTTTTATTCTTCTTCTTCTTTCAGGCTTTTCCCTTTTCAGGGGTCGCCACAGCGAGTCACCCTCCTCCACCTCACTCTGTCCTCTGCATCCTCTGTCCTCACTCCAACTACCTCCATGTCCTCTCTAACTGCATCCATATATCTCCTCTTTGGCCTTCCTCTTTGTCTTTTTCCTGGCAGCTGCATTTCTAACATCCTTCTACCAATATACCCACTGTCCCTCCTCTGGACATGTCCAAACCATCTCAGTCTGGCCTCCCTAACTTTATCTCCCAGTTGTTCAACATGTGCTGTACCTCTGATGATCTCATTCCTGATCTTATCCATCCTTGTCACTCCTAAGGAGAACCTCAGCATCTTCATTTCTGCTACTTCCAGTTCTTTCTCCTGTCTTTTTGTCAATGACACTAGCCGTGTTTCCATCAAGGTTTCTAGCTGCGCATTTTGAAGTATCGCAGCAGAAAAGCTTAATGGAAACGGCAAAATCCGTATTTACTTTCTCAACTTCGCCAAAAAGTTTATACGCTCGCTTGAGGTGGTTTTTGGGATGTTCGAAAATGAGCAGATGCGCACAACGACAGATGGAAACAGATTTGCCGACTCGTGCTGCCGAAGCGAACATTCACGTCACGTGACTGATCAGCTGTTTCCGCTCCGGACAACATGTAACATCGCTAAAACTAGTTGGCATGACAGAATAAATACAACTCGCCCGATAGCAACACATACCTGAAATATTCTCTCCATTTTGACGAGATGTGTGGCCGGGTTCTGTTTTCAACCGCTACTTCCTGTTTACTGTAGACATGCGCAGTGCTGACGTCTGACGTAATGACGCTGACGTCTGACGTAATGACGCTGACGTCTGACGTAATGACGCTGTGCGCGGCTTGGAAGAAGCGCTTCAAGCCAGTAGATGGAAACACTTCTGATCTGCATTAATTTGTATTTACATATTTGCGAGGTAGCTCAAAATTCGAAATGAAAATGGATGGAAACACAGCTACTGTCTCCAGACCATACAACATAGCTGGTCTCACCACTGCCTTGTAAACTTTCCCTTTGACCTTTGCCGACACCTTTTTGTCACAAATCACTCCTGAAACTTTTCTCCATCCGCTCCATCCTGCCTGGACTCTCTTTTTCACCTCTTTACCACATTCCCCATTTTCCTGGACAGTGGACCCCAAGTACCAGTACTTGAAGTCCTGCACCTTTGTGACCTCTGCTCCCTGCCTGGACTCTCTTTTTCACCTCTTTACCACATTCCCCATTTTCCTGGACAGTGGACCCCAAGTACCTTGAAGTCCTGCACCTTTGTGACCTCTGCTCCTTGTAGCCTCACTGTTCCACTGGCCTCCCTCTCATTCACACACATGTACTCTGTCTTACTACGGCTGACTTTCATTCCTCTTCTTTCAAGTGCATACCTCCACCTCTCCAAGTTCTCTTCCACCTGTTCCCTGTTCTCACCACATATCACAATGTCATCTGCAAACATCATAGTCCATGGGGATTCCTGCCTGACCTCATCTGTTAGTCGGTCCATCACCAGAGCAAACAAGAAGGGGCTCAGAGCCGATCCTTGATGCACTCCCACCTCCACCTTGAAGCTATCTGTCACTCCTACAGCACATCTCACCACTGTCCTGCTGTCCTCATACATGTCCTGTACCAGTCTAACATACTTTTCTGCCACTCCAGATTTCCTCATGTGCTTTTTCTAAATCCACAAACACACAATGGAGTTCTTTCTGACCCTCTCTGTACTTTTCTATAAACATCCTCAAAGCAAAGATAGTATTGTTCTATTGTTCTTTTATTATTATTATCTAATTAACTTTGTTAAGTTTAAAGTTATAATCGTTTTAACTCTCTTTTTTTTTTTTACCTATTTGTTTTTTATTTCCAGTCTGGGACAGAGATAGCAGCTGTCTTCTTCCTCTTCAGGGAAATCCAGCAGAGATCACTTCCAGCTAAGAAGTCTGCGTTGACTGAACTGTGAACTTTTCCAGGGACAGGTGGGAGCAGGTCCAAGAAGAGGTTGTGAGTAATGAGGCTAAATACAGCCACACTGCAAAATTAGCAAAGCTCTACCTCTTTATTCCTGCTACCTGTTGTTATTGAGATGATTTTCTCCATCCCTGGAGATATTCACTGCAACTAGATCTGTACTTTTGGCAGAAATTGTAGACAAATTGGTCTTTTTGGAAATAAACTTAAAACTTGATTAGTAGTAGTCAGATTGTAAACAGTCTGTTGCTGCTTATTGTTCTGGTTCTGACTGTTAAAGGAGCTATGTGTAACTTTATGTAGAGTGCAGAACTTAGAAATATTTACAACAGGCAAAGCATTCTGATCACTCCCCCTCAGAGCCATATATGGCTCTGCTCCCCCTGGCCCTGCTGAAATTCAAATTCAAGCTCTGTTTTTATTGGCTGATTCAAATTCAAGCTCTGTTTTTATTGGCTGGTTACAAACTCTGTTTTTATTGGCTGGTTAACGGCGGGTCACTCTGTGTTTTTAGTGTTTTTATAAATGCTGATAGAGAAGCAAGGGGACTATAGTTTTTTTCAGAGATTACTTTGTCTAACATCAGTCTGTCAGTAGATAGTGACAGAGTGAAGAAATATGTTAAAAATATATTGTTAGAAAAGTTACAGACTGCATTACAAAGTTACATAGTGCAGCTTTAATGTATTTATTAAGATTTTTATTATTGTTAATACGTGTATAGTTATTTATTGTAAATGGTGCCGTTTATTTAATATATCATCCAAATGGGTTGCTTTTATTTATTTCTATACAAACATATTGTTTACTTGGCATATTTTCAAAATACAGGTAGTCCTCGGGTTACGACGGTCTCAAGTTACGACGTTTCGTGGTTACGGCCCATCTCCCATAAAAAAAAAAATATATATACATACATATTGTATAAATATATATATATATTTTTTTTTGAAAAGCCAAGTAACGCAGTTTCCGGTTTTACGTCGGAAACGTAGCTGCGGAGGAATACTGCACTGTAAACCTGGGCGATATGGAAAAAAAACATATATCACGATATGGACTTTTTTTATATCACGATAACAATATATATCACGATATATACAACACAATGTGTGTGTGTGTGTGTGTGTACAGGAAAAATTTGGACCAAAGTTTATTTTTATTTTATTTTACTACAGATACAGTTACAATTATAAGAATGTGAACAAAAAGAACAAGGAAATTTGGACCAAAGTAGAAAAGGAGTTTCTACTTTGGTCCAAATTTTTCCTGCAGGTGGCGGTAAAACAACGGCTGCTAATAAAACCCACGAAGAAGAAATCCGCTCTGGAAGTTGGAGTAAACAAGGCAAGAAACAGAAAAGAGAAAACGTTGCGTTTGATTCCGGTTCTGTTGTGTCTCTGGTCTGTTTTGTATTGGTTAACTGGACCCGAGTTCGGACTCGGTTGGACTCTGGGTTCGTGTCCTCTGGACCCATTTTGTCTCCGAGTTTCAGCGGAGCGAAATAATGGAAGCTAACAAGGTGAGCTTCCCCCTCTTTTTGGTAAAAGTTCTTCCTCTTGGACTGCCTGTGCAGCTGTTTCTCCTTGTTGTGACACCGGCTTCATGCCCCTGCGTCTCTGTTGCTCTCGAGTTTAACAACGTAAAGCATGTGTCGCAAACCCGCGCGTGCGTCAAACATAAAGCAGCGCCGTCATCTCGCAAAACCACAATATGAAGCTTCTTTGCGACAGTTATTTTTTTATTCTTATTTATCACGATAGAGACGATAGAAGGAAAGTAGCACGATAGACACGTTTCTATC
>JBBPBX010000946.1:23278-56719 GCA_038048925.1 Garcialebias charrua | reverse complement strand
TTTCTACTTTGGTCCAAATTTTTCCTGCAGGTGGCGGTAAAACAACAGCTGCTAATAAAACTCACGAAGAAGAAATCCGCTCTGAAGTTTGAGTAAACAAAGCAAGAAACAGAAAAGAGAAAACGTTGCGTTTGATTCCGGTTCTGTTGTGTCTCTGGTCTGTTTTGTATTGGTTAACTGGACCCGAGTTCGGACTCGGTTGGACTCTGGGTTCGTGTCCTCTGGACCCATTTTGTCTCCGAGTTTCAGCGGAGCGAAATAATGGAAGCTAACAAGGTGAGCTTCCCCCTCTTTTTGGTAAAAGTTCTTCTTCTTGGGCTGCCTGTGCAGCTGTTTCTCCTTGTTGTGACACCGGCTTCATGCCCCTGCGTCTCTGTTGCTCTCGAGTTTAACAACGTAAAGCATGTGTCGCAAACCCGCGCGTGCGTCAAACATAAAGCAGCGCCGTCATCTCGCAAAACCACAATATGAAGCTTCTTTGCGACAGTTATTTTTTTATTCTTATTTATCACGATAGAGACGATAGAAGGAAAGTAGCACGATAGACACGTTTCTATCGTCCCCACGATATATATCGTCATATCGCACAGCACTACTGCACTGTACTCTCTAAAAAAGCTAAGTCTGGTCCTCTGGATATTCAAAAATCAAAACTAAACTGTGTGAATGCGGTTTTACGTCGTAAACTAATAGAGAATACGGAGGATGGACCGCGCTGGACGGCGGTTTTACATCATAAACGAATGGAGAATACAGCGGATGGACGAGAAATACAGCGTCACCAGCACAACCTAGTAGGCCATTAACTCTTTTTTCCCTTCATTATGGCTCCCAAATGTATGTGTTTTTTGATAATTATGTAAGGTACTGTGTTAGGATAGGTTATGTGCTTGGTAATACAGGTAATCCCCGACTTACGAGGGGCCGACCTACGAGGTTCCGGATTTACGAGGTTATCATATTTAAAGGAGAAATGAGAAATTTTCACAAGTAAAACATTTCATCCTAACTCAAATTTAGCATTTGCAAAGTGAATAAAATCTCATCCGTTTTTTTTGACACCCCTCCCCCCGCCTGCTCTCCTCCCCCGGATGTGACGTAGGCAGTGCCAAACAGTAGTAGTGAGTGGAAGAGTTGCGGGCAAAATGGTTCAGTGTGTAGCAATTAATTGGTCTAATCGGCCAGAAAACACAACTGGAGTTTCTTTTTTTGGGTTCCCTAAAGATAAAAAACTTCGACAGGCGTGGTTATGTAAGCTAAAACGCCAGAATTACTTTCCAAAGCGGCATGACCGGCTGTGCAGTGACCACTTTGAAGAGGCCCACCTTAAGTACAAGCCCTGGCTACTTCACTCCATTGGCTTCACACCAGGCAAGCAGGAGCTGTTACCAGGAGCAATACCAACTGTTTTTTGCTACAAAGGAAAAGCAGTTGGAGAAGAGGATGGTTCATTAACATCAGTTTGTTACCCCTCACTCGTAGATGTTTATTTTACAAGCTAAAATCGCGTTAGCATCAAGCTAACATTGCTAGCGTCGGGCTAACGTAACATTAGCATAGCGGTCGCAAGCTAGTTCTTTATCATTTGCTCCTGCGATGATTTATTGACTGTGTCGCTAATTTTTGTGTCCTCTGTTGTCATTAAGACATTTTCAACACCTCCAACTTGTCTGAAGAGGGTCAACCAGCAGCTCAAACTACTAGTTTGGAAACTCAAACAGTTGTGATAACACCTGGCACTTTGGAGTCAGACAGTGTTGTGGCGAACACAGAAGTGGTAAATACATATAACAAGCTAAAATATCTTATTTTGTATAAATGAATCTGCATCAGCAATCTTGTCCTAATGTGGGATGCAGGTGGACCGGTGCTGCTCGCGGGGGGGGGGTGCGCTGGGATGAGCACTGGAGAACTTATTGAACTAGTGGTAAGAGTTGTTTAGATGATGGTTATTTGAGTGTAGGGATACAGCACCCTCATGTCCGTATGGGATGTGGGCCTCTTCACATCTCTCTGAAACTCTGAGTGTTACACTTTCTGAAGCTCTCAAGGAGACAAGTGGACACTATTTTGTTACAATTATTTTGAATTAATGGACACCAATCAATCAGAAAAAACTTTCTCTTTAATGTGTGTTAATTCAGAATTGATCCAACAGTATACTTTTGTCATTTAATGATGATCTGTTACTTGCATGAGTTTGACCCTTCTGCTGGTTTATTTCTGCAGAACAAGCAGGCTTTGAATCTAAGGCACAAGTAGGGCTGGGCGATATGGAAAAAATCATATATCACGATATGGACTTTTTTATATCACGATAACGATATATATCACGATATATACAACACGATGTGTGTGTGTGTGTACAGGAAAAATTTGGACCAAAGTTTTTTTATTTTATTATTTTACTACAGATAGTTACAATTATAAGAATGTGAACAAAAAGAACAAGGAAATTTGGACCAAAGTAGAAACTAGATCTACCTAAGATCTACCTTAATTCAAGGAGTACGATTATGGAATGACTTAATGCCAAATGACAAATGTTAAGGAAGCCAAATCATTCCTTGTATTTAAGAAACTGGTAAAAAATGAATTGCTAAAAAAAATAAATGAATCTAATTTAATGTGTGATATATGTGAATTGAAAATTGACTGAGTTATTTACTTATTTTGTTATTATAGAAAATATTGTTTGAACTGTTATTAGATGAATAAGGAGCAGATTTAATAAGATTTATTCTTCATCTGCTACCTTTCATTTTATTATTTTTTCTATTATGAATACGTTAATTGTTGTATTTCATTTTATAAAATGAATAAACTAACAAACAAACAACTCCTTTTCTACTTTGGTCCAAATTTTTCCTGCAGGTGGCGGTAAAACAACAGCTGCTAATGAAACTCACGAAGAAGAAATCCGCTCTGAAGTTTGAGTAAACAAAGCAAGAAACAGAAAAGAGAAAACGTTGCGTTTGATTGCGGTTCTGTTGTGTCTCTGGTCTGTTTTGTATTGGTTAACTGGACCCGAGTTCGGACTCGGTTGGACTCTGGGTTCGTGTCCTCTGGACCCATTTTGTCTCCGAGTTTCAGCGGAGCGAAATAATGGAAGCTAACAAGGTGAGCTTCCCCCTCTTTTTGGTAAAAGTTATTCTTCTTGGGCTGCCTGTGCAGCTGTTTTCTCCTTGTTGAGACACCGGCTTCATGCGCCTGCGGCTCTGTTGCTCTCGAGTTTAACAACGTAAAGCATGTGTCGCAAACCCGCGCGTGCGTCAAACAAAGCAGCGCCGTCATCTCGCAAAACCCCATATGAAGCTTCTTTGCGACAGTTATTTTTTTATTCTTATTTATCACGATAGAGACGATAGAAGGAAAGTAGCACGATAGACACTTTTCTATCGTCCCCACGATATATATCGTCATATCGCACAGCCCTAGGCACAAGTTCAGGGTAAACTTTTAACTTGCAGCTTCTCTTGTGTTGTCTATGAAGTTAGCCATAATATTCTCTGTGCTCACAAGCGGCCATCTGGCCGATTCTATTAACAAGTTTTCCTCCTGTCCTTCAGAGACCTTCTGCCTATGGGAACGAAAAATCCATCGTTTATTTTGTTAAACCAGCCAGTAGTCATTCAGGAGGTGGGCAGACTCCACCTTCCATATAAAGGGACACTTCCTGTACTTTCTTCGGTGTCGAAGGGAAGAACTTTCTCAACACGGGTTTTTCTCCTCTGGAAAAGCTGGAAACGTTGTGGTCATATGTCAATTAGACCTGCGTTCTCAGCAGGGTCACAGTAAAGCTTTACTGCGACTCTCACTCATTTCTGAAATAATTTGTTTTCTGGGAGTTTTATTTTGAAAGCTCAGTCAGGACGTGGGCCTGTTTCTGCCGGTGAAGGCGTACTCCCCGCTCGTCTGAATCAGCCATACACGCACGGAAGTCGACTGGACGTGAGCTGGACCACATAGTCCATTAGTGTCCACAAACTTCTCAGCCCTTATCTCCAAGGGACGTATCGTCACCAGGTAAAAGAGGCTTTGATTGTATGCTGAACGTGCCGGAAGTACAGCTGGAACTGTTTGGGAAAGGTGCCACCCTGTTTGTTTCAAAATAATTAACTTCGGTTAACTTATCTTTCATTCTTCCTCCTCCTATTTCTTCTTTTTCCCTAAGCCAGTAAACTTTAAGTAAATGTGCCAACAGGAAAGTTAAACCTAACTGGTCTGTTTGTTTAATTTGAATTCTTGTCAAAGTAGTTAGTAAATCAGAACTAATATCGATACAAATGTTTAATGTACTTTTCATGATTGTTTCAATAAAAGGCCTATCTTTTGGTGGATCAACATAAGTTGAAGTCTCTCGTGAAATTACATTTGTCAAATCACTTTAAAGCAATTTCATACCGGAAAAAGGGCGAACTCGCGAATATTAATGATAGATTTGTGTAGATAAAATCTGCTCAGACCTTTCATCTAAAATATAGGTAAGTCAGTAAACTGACCCCGTAAGTGTTTAATTACACTAACGACAAATCTCTCGCCTATATTATTACATGAGATTATTGTGTTTCTACATCTATATTTCTTTTTTACTTCCAAGGCTCTGACATGTTAAGTAAATTTGAAACTAATGTTTTGTTATAATCTATAAAACAAGAAAAAAAATCTGTGATATTGCTCCTTCCAATCCGTACAACTTGACTTGTTTGATGCTCCTCTTGTGTTTTGGTTTGATCAGTTATTCAGTAATTATAGGCTGATTATCTGTATTTTTCTACTGTTCACAGGACACACACAGATCCTGCCAGACAGAATGTGACAGCAAATTGGTTTCCTATCCAAAATGTAAGAATGGTGGTGCTGTGGTGAAGCCAGTGAAGGAGTCCATCACATATGGTGAGATCACTTATTGATAACCTCCAGTTATTCTAAACAAACATCAGAGCTTGCACACGTTGCTGCATCTACAATTACGATGGACACTGATTTAAAGATGTGAAATCTTTTTGTTTGAAGTCCATTTATGTATTGAATAGAGTATCACTGTATCCTGCTCTCAGAACAGTATTTTCTGGTGTATAGGTCGCACCTGTGTATAGGTCGCATTGTCCAATTATCACCAATAGATTGGAAAAATCCCTAGATAGGTTGCACTGGTGTATAGGTCGCACCTACGTTTAGCTCTGCTGCAAATGTCTGCCACAGGAGCGCAAGCAAGGCTTTTAAGAAGATTAACACTTAAAAACAATTATTTGTTTGATAAAAATTATAGCAAATGTGTCTGAGCTGAACTTTTCCTTAATAAATGAACATACAGTAATTGTGAAATGAGCTGGATTTAAACATTTGTTTCGCCGAAAGTGATAACAAGCCATATATAGGTCGCAGGCCTTGAAAAAAACATAAAAAGGTACGACCTATACACCGGAAAATACGGTACTTATAAAACAGCTTATCACATTTTGTTAGGTTTCTTTTGCTTTTTTTCTTTTTAATTTTATTTCACCATTTATGACTCTTTAGAAAAATCTGTTGAGCATTTTGTTGTCCTGCTGTCATTCCAGACTATGCCAGACAGCTGATGTGTGGCAGATGCTCCTGGAGTTCCCGTCTTATGAAGACAGTCTGGTCCCAGAAACTCCGGTTCCACCTGTCACCTCTACCATTGAGAAGATTTCTAAGACTGAAGCGATTGCTGCCCACAAGTCACGTTTCAACACAACATAACTGATGTGACATTACCAATTAAAAATAAATCTGTTGATCAACATTTCATTTCATTGAATTTCACTACTGCATGAGAAGGTCATTTTGTGACTAAATCTAGTGCCCATCGAAATGCCCATCAATGCACTAAATTACCAAACTGTTTTTGACAAACTAAAGTGATATGGGGGGTGGGGGGATCAATTCTTACCATTTCACGTTGCCAACTCTGTCATTGGGCTCATTGTCTTAGAGACCATGATGGCACAATATGCGTCATTTCCTGTCCTCCAGAAATTACCATAAATCGGCAGGAAGTGCAGGAAAAGTGCAGGAAGAATGTAAAAAACCATTTCTTTAAGCTACCGTACTGACTTGAAAAAAGCATACACAGTATGTTTATGTGTATTGTTTACTATATGAAATTCTTGTTATATCGATTTTTTCAGATTTGATTTCTCCTTTAATAAAAATATGAAATAAAATAAAAAATGTTTTGTGTGTTTAAATGTTCTTAATTTCATGTGTACAGCACTTTGTTGCAGCTGTGGTTGTTTTAAATGGCTTTATAAATAAAGTATAATTATTTTTTTTATGTTTTATTACAATTTGCGCGACTTCCGGCCGTTTCGGAAATGCATCCGTGTCCGCCATTTTACGGCGGTCAAGTGAGGCCCGTCATTATCGGCACTCGGCTGGATGACCGTTTCTCCCATAAGAGGATGCCTCATACGGATAAATTAGCTGGAAACACTCGCTGAACTCTATGGATGTCTCGGGCCTGGAACAGCAGCCGCGATCGCTCCGCCGATCACTCCCACCGCGCCGAGCGACACCAGCAGCTCATGGTATGAGCTAAGGCTAACATGCTAAAGCGGACCTTAGCCTCGTAGCTGCAGCAGACAGCCGGCTTTGTGCGATCAGAGGTTCCTGGAGCTCGGCTTGATGTCTGCCTCGCAGCCTAAGATATCGGGGGACACCGAGCTAATAATAATAATAATGAATTCAATTTATAACGCACTTTTCATTAATGAAAATCTCATTAACTTAACATGAGCTAACTTCATTCAACCTTTATTTATACATGCTAGCCTCGTTGAGCCACAGGGACTCATTTACAAGAGGGACCTGTCTCACTCACACCCAGGATCAATTTAGAGTTACCAATCAGCCTAGCATGCATGTTTTTGGACTGTGGGAGGAAACCGGAGCACCCGGAGAAAACCCATGCATGCACGGAGAGAACATGCAAACTCCACCCACAGGGTATATACAGAAATTCTTAAAGCCCAACACCCACCATGTTTTCAAATTGCATCGCCATTAATATTTATTAGTTTATTTAAAAATAATACAGGAGCGTTTACTTATATTGTGGAGAAATAACACTAAATGTGTTATTTCATGATTTATAGCAGATTTTAGCATGCAGCTCCGGGAAAATCTGCCCCTCTCCATATATGGGCATTCACATGGGCATTCACGTCACCAAAGTGACGCCTTGGAGTTACAGGCGAGCGAGGAAAAGAAAAAGGAAGCATTTTTAAATATTCCCTAAAGCTGCCTGTGTTGATTAATCCTGCTGTCGCTCACTCATATTCTGAGCGAGCATCCACTTAGACATACTAGTTTAATTCGTTTGATCGCGACAAATTCATTCATTTCCGCATCGACTTTTTATTCTCTCCCCCCGTGACCAGAAAGGCAGCCAGCCGCTCAGCTGAGCTCTGCGCGCGCGCGTGCTTCCCGACCCGTGCTCCCCGCAACAAGGCTGACGAGAGCAAATACAGTACATACACTCGAGGGAGCAAATTACACCGGCACGAGGAACTTCAAAGGTGACCAGCGGAACGAGGAGCCAGAGACGCGCGCGGCTCGCGGCTCGCTCCTCAGGGGCAGAATGAATGAGAGCAGCAAAAGGTCCGCAGCGGTGTTATAAAATAAATAATAAATAAAATCAGAGCGCTGGTCCATATACACACAAATGCACCAGGAAATATGCAGGAAATATGCAGTTTTAACTACCACTCTCTCTCATAAACCTCCATGGAAACTCACTCCTACCTTCTGCCTTCTGGGTGGAGATCGATGTAACAAAAGGCATGACCCTTCGGGACTCTTCGGCCAGGTTTCCGGATTCATTCGGGAGTGTTTTTTTTTTTTTTAACCCTCGCCTGGCCCAAATGCAAAAATGAAAATAGACCTAATAATAAATTACTGTAATTGTACAATATGGTGAATTGTTAGTGTCATGGTGGGTGTTGTCCTTTAAGTTAAATTTAATACCTTTTAATACCTTTTTAATACCATCACAATATTTTTTAATACCATCATGACACTGAGCTGCAACCGTAGCGGCAACCTCTTGTACTTCAGTTAAAGGTGCTATGTGTAACTTTCTGTAGAGCACAGAACTTAGAAATATTTTCAACAGGCAAAGCATTCTGATCCCTCCCCCTCAGAGCCATATAGGCTCTGAGGCCCCTTGCTCTGCTGAAATTCAAATTCAAGCTCTGTTTTTATTGGCTGATTCAAATTCAAGCTCTGTTTTTATTGGCTGGTTACAAACTCTGTTTTTATTGGCTGGTTAAAACTCTGGCGGGTCACTCTGTGTTTTTAGTGTTTTTATAAATGCTGATAGAGAAGCAAGGGGACTATAGTTTTTTTCAGAGATTACAGCAAACCCTCGACCTACGTCACCCGCGACCTACGGCAACTCAGACTTACGATTTTATCATATTTAATAAAAATATGATAAAAAAAAAAAAATTATTATTATTATTTTTTTTTTTGTGTTTAAATGTTATTAATTTCATGTGTATAGCACTTTGTTGCAGCTGTGGTTGTTTTAAATGGCTTTATAAATAAAGTATAATTATTAATATTACGTTTTTATTACAATTTTATCGTATTTACGCAACTTCCGGTCGCCATTTTACAATTGTCTACTGCGGTCAATGGAGCTCTAGACGCTCCTGTCAGCTGGCTTTAGGACGTGTGTCCGTTCAGGGTTGCCTCATACGGATAAATTTGCTGGAAACACTCGGTCAACTCTGTGGACGTCTCAGGCCCGGAGGAGCAGCCGCCGATCGCCCCGTGATCGCTCCAACAACGCCGCCCGACATGCTAACGACAGCAGCTAACAGAGCAGCTAACACAGGCGAAGACACCGAGCCGACATGCCGCGGAGGGGCCATCTGCGGCCGGGAGCTCGCCGCAAATGTCCGCCTGGCAGTCGGGGGACACCGAGCTAACGCGGAGATACAAAGCCGACAGCCTTTTTGAATGAACTGACATGCTAACCATTGCTGCTAATGGCGGGGCCTAACCGTAGCTAACGCCGAGCTTGTTTTGGATGGAGGATTATCGCGGAGAAACGGCTTTCAGTAAGTTTTTTTTTTCTGGCTCCAAATGTATGAAGTTAAGAAGCTAACAGTCATTCTTTTAAACAGTTTTGACCACGTGTGTGCGTGTGGAGCGTAATGCCGGTTACCCACTGCACAACTCGAAACGCGCCTGCCGTCCCCTTTTGGCCGCTGGTCACGGTCCCACTGAACCACTGAACACCGTCTGATGACGTACACTAGGGGGTAGCAGAGGGAGGGGTCTCTGGCTTGTTTTCCGGGTTCAGTTGTTGTTTTAACTGCACCTCCGACGGTCTTCGATGAGATTAAAACTTTTTTTTATGTTTGGGGTGATCTACACTGGAGAGGACAGCAGCCTGTCAGCAGCAACTGTAAAAATGCCACGTTTCTTACCGGAGTTTGGTTCCAATTCCTGGAGGCTCGATCCGGTGAGTTTAAAAAGTCCGAAAAAAGTCCCGTTGTGGTTGTGTAATCAGATAGCGAGGCTCTCCCGACTGTTTGCCGGATGCGTCGAGCCGCCAGAGATCAACATTTGGGACGTCGGCGGCTCGACGGCGACGCGCGCGTGCGTGTGCAGGCTGCCCCCGCGCCGCTTCGATCACTTGAATCTCGCCGCTTCCTTGTTCGCCGTGACTCCACGCGTCTCCTCCATAGACTTTGAATGTAAACCGGCCGCTTCGGCCGCTCGACAAAGGGGGCAGTGGGTAACAGGCATTAGGAAGCTGGGGGAGCTCGGACGGGTGCGAGCTGATGCTAAAAGACGAAGGCAGGCTTTGACCAGCTCAAAGTAAGACATTATATTTTTTATTTATTGTACAGTACTGTATTCATTTACTGTACAGTTCTGTGCATGTTTATGGCCTAGTATGTCTGCTTGTTCAGTCTCATGCCATTAAATATGTGTGCAACGCTCCGTTAGCGGTATAGCCGCGATCTATGTCAGAAACGCGGACCTACGACAGGCAGGTGTTTTTGGTCCGCGAGGTACGACAACATCGACCTAAGTCACACTCGTAGGTCCCAATCCCTGACGTAACTCGAGGGCTTCCTGTACTTTGTCTAACACCAGTCTGTCAGTAGATAGTGACAGAGTGAAGAAATATGTTAAAAATATATTGTTAGAAAAGTTACAGACTGCACTACAAAGTTACATAGTGCAGCTTTAAGAGCAACTAATTGTAAAGTGATAGATTACTGTCATTTCCTTCCTAAATTTTGGTAGTAAATATAGTTTTATAATAATTTTTGGATACATAAATTTGCTTCTTGCCTCAATAAAAGCACTGACCTACTTGTTATTTAAATCTAACCCAAGAGAAAAAGTTTAATTGTTCCCACACACATCCTATCTCTAATGACAAACAAAAAAATTGTAAGCTTGAAAACAGAACAGTTTAGTTAAAATAATTCAACACTGAACACATGCACAATTCAAAAAGAGAGGGAGAAAAAGAATAACTACTGTATTTTTCATCCTGTAAGTCGCAGTTTTTTGCATAATTTACATGCCTTGCAATTTATAGGCCGAAGTGACATATTTATGGATTTTTTCCCATTTTCATAAACCATTTTAGCTGAGATGTGGCCGTTTACATTCATTCTGACTGGGGGGAAAAAAACAGCAATACTTGATGGGCCCCATAGTAGTAAGTTGTATGGCATGCTGTTGGCTGTTGTATCATGTAATAGGAAAACGTGCCTATAATGACAAATTAAAAAAGTTCAGGACAAAAACAACTGGACTTCATTTATTATACTATTTATTATAATATACTTTATACTTTAGTTTTTTTCTTGCACTTTTTAGAATTCACCATGTCCTGGATGACTGAGAATCTTCACTAGCTATTAATGACCCAATCGGCCTGCCATACAATCCCAACTTTCTGCTCTCTGCTTGGAACCTTCAATCCAGCCAGCTGCACCACGGCGGCGAAATGCAGCTAATTTGACCATTAAAGTGCATTTACTAAGAAAATTATAGACAGAGACACACCTCTGCTATAATTTTGAGCTAACAAATAAATGTTTTAGGTACTTTTCTTGTTAAATGTCGGTGAAACGAGCCACGCTCCTCTTTCCTGATTCTCACCGCTGCACGTACACGGAGGACACAGGCAGCAATTTAAAAATTAAAAAAAAGCTGATTTAACGATTAAGGTGCATTTATTAAGAAAACGCTAGACTGAGACACACATTTGCTATAATTTCGAGCTAAAAAATAATTGTTTAGGTACTTTTTTAAATGTCGGAGGATCAAGGTGCGTTCCTTCTTTCTGTTTCTTTTCACAGACATGTGCCTCGCCTCAACCAGCTGTAGGTGCGAACGCACACTGACCAACGACATGACATCATTGTTTTAGCTAAGGTCCTACTAGGAACATAAAATTAAAAAAGATAAATAAATTCACAGACATTTTTTTTAGACGACAGAATGAGAGAAATATAGTTGTGTAGGTTTAAAAAAATCTAATACTGTACCTCGTCAGATGACGTTTATTACTCTTTAATACTTTTTACTGGCCTTAATTTGTGTTAATTTCATTTACTACCTTTTAATACCTTTTACAACCCCGCGGATACCCTGACCCAGAAAGGTCCCCAGACCGGGATTTGAACCGGGGACCTGCTCGCTGAGAGGCAGCAGCTCTACCAGTTGTGCCACCGTGCTGCCAAACTTGGAGAAACAACGCCGACAGCCTTTTTGGAGGTGCAGCTAAACCGGACTGCCCGGAGCTGCGGACTACAGCAGCCGCGGATTCGGCGGGGCTAATGCTAACAGGTGCAGCTAAAGGCGGCGCGCGCAGACAGCTTTCGGTAAGTTATTAAAAATCTTTCTCTGTCTCCAAATGTATGAAGTTAACATACTGTACCAACAGTCCTTCCTGTAAACAGTTTAAACTGCGTGGTGCTACAGCAAGCTGGGGAGCTCGGACGTAACGCAGCGGAGCTAACAGGCAAACAGACGACAGAACCAGCTCAAAGTAAGAAATTAATTTTTTATGTACTGTATGTTATTTTAAAATGTTTTAAAGTGTTAGCAAGCAGGGTTTCCCCTAGTTAACTTGCCATGGCGGGGTGCTCATCTCATCCATGATTTTTGTTGACGGGCGGCAGTCACATGTCTGAGTGCAGCTTGTTTTGAGTGAGGACGGGAGGCATTCAGCATGAGGGGAGAGGCAACGTGAGTGCTCCCTTTAGCTTTTTAGCTAGAAAGCCTGTATTTCATGCTGCTAGTTTAGTGCTATGCCAATATCGAGTGGGTGGGTGGGGGGTCAAGTTTGGTTTGGTAGGCGGGGTGCTCAGTTCTGTTGACGGGGTGGGGCACCCCGCTTGTATACTGGTAGGGGAAACACTGGTTAGGATAGGCATTGCCGCACATGTACGTGTATCAGTGGCAGCTCGTGCGGTATATATACCGGTACAGTACATATATACAGGTAGTCCTCGATTTATGAGATTTTCGTCTTACGAGATAGTCGTAGTAACGGAACTCGCTCGTAAGTCGGGGAATACCTGTACAGTACTGTACATGTATATGGTGCAGTATGTACGTATATTTCAACTTACAGGTAGTCCCCGACTTACGAGCGCTCTAACTTACGAGGTTCCGGACTTACGAGCTGGCGAATTTTTGGAAAAAACGCAAAAAATACTGAGTTTTTCTGTGTTTTTTCACCACAGTTCGTTAGCTAAACATGTGGACACACGTTTCCGATCATTTTTATGCACTCATAAGCAGTTTTTCGATGAAAAACGAGTGTTTGTAGTCGCGCTAGCAAAACCGTTCCAACTTACGAGCGAAATTCCGGACTTACGAGACACGTGGCGGCCGTTCCAAATTACGAGATTTCCGTGTTACGAGCACCTCGTTGTAACGGAACTCCCTCGTAAGTCGGGGACTACCTGTACATCGAAAATCGGTTTAAGACGCCGCGTAGGAACGGATCTACGTCTTAAGTCGAGGACTACCTGTAAACGTTTTGTAAGTCTTTATTTTGGTACCGAAAATTATCCGAACCCTCCTTGAAACTGAACCGAACCGAAATGTGATTTTAGCGTATCGTTACACCCCTACTACTGGGTAATTTGCGGGGGAATTTTTAAATTACTGACATGGCTGGTTCGCACTGGATTAACAACACAGACGGGTCCGTAGGTAAAACTAATCCCGTGCGAATAGGGATAAAGAAAACTCAGTTAAACAAAGACAAAAATATTATACTTGGTCTGGTCATTTATTTATTGAGGAAAATGATCCAATAGCTCATATTTGTGAGTGGCAAGAGTATGTGAACCTCTAGGATTAGCAGTTAATTTGAAGATGAAATTAGTTACGGTAAAGCCCCCAGTATAGCTCTGCGTTGGGCCGAACACCGCTCCACGCCGTGCGAACGCCGCGGCACAAGCCTTTGAACGCGGGCGTGAACGCGCCAAGCTCAAATTTTACGACCGCTTGCGCGCACGCGTTGTCTCACAATAAACTGCCCGGCGCCGGACTGTTTTGTATGTGACACAAATGTATTAAATTCCCCTTCTTCATCCCTGATCTGGACTTTTCTTTTGTTTGTTTTTTGCCAAAAGTCAAGTGATCGCTTCCTCCTCGCTGAGGAAATGAATGAATTTGTCACGAGCGAACTAAACTCATGTTCAACGTGGCTGCGGGAGGCTCTAAATATTTCCTGGTGTTCTGGTGTGCTGGACCAGCGCTCCCTGTTTTTATTTTATTTTTTAGAACTTTTTATTAACATATAAACACAGAAAACCGCTGCGCAGCCCGTGCCTTTTTCCCCCCACCCGACCTGTCAATCAATTCAGTAGGCGTGTCAGCAAATGACCAATCAGCGACCTCAATTTGTCCCGTAGGTAAACGCTCCGCCCTGCTGCTGCTCAAATGACATCAAGAATTTGGAGCGAAAACGCTGGAGCCTCACGCTGAGCTATACTGTGAACTGCCTGCGCGCAGCACGCGCGCGTCGAGCGGCGTTCGGCCCAACGCAGAGCTATACTGGAGGCTTCAGTTTTTTCAATCAATGGTATGATGATCAGGTGTGAGTGGGCACCCTGTTTGATTTAAAGAACAGGATCTACCAGTCTGCTCTTCACAATACATAATTGTATCATGGCACGAACAAAGAAGACTTCTGAGGACCTCAGAGAAAGAGTTGTTGATGCTCATCAGGCCGGAAAAGGTTACAAAACCATTTCTAAAGAGTATGGACTCCACCAATACACAGTCAGACAAATTGTGTACAAATGGAGGAAATTCAAGAGCATTGCTACTCTTCCTAGGAGTGGTGGACCAACAAGGATAATTCCAAGAGCAAGGTGAGGTCACAAAGGACCCCTGGGTAACTTCTAAGCAACTGAAACTCTGCCAGCCTGTTAATGTGACAGCAGGTTTGAGAATGGTCTCATAATGAGGGAGACCTGATCTGAAAAAAGACTTACAAGGGACTATAGTATGAGGAAAGACTAAAATTATATTTGTGTAGAACAGGGGTGTCGCAATTTTCATGTGCTGGCTGACAATATAAAAATAAAAGTACTCACGGGACACAACATTTTTAATTCAAGATTAAAAAAATTAAAAAGCATTCATTATAATAGTGATTATTTTTTTTATTTTATTTTTTACTTTCAACAACCATGAGAACAATAATTTTGGATAGACAAAATATACTAATTTTGGTGGAGAAAATTTTCTACATTGTTGTAGATCCAAAACATAAAAAACCTTGAGAACTTTAACCTTGTAAATAAAATTGATAAAAAAGAGCATTAAATTCCTTTGATTTTATTATTATTATTACCAGTACTATTGTTTGTTTTCTTGTGGGCAGCACGGTGGTGCAACTGGCAGAGCTACAGCCTTTCAGCGAGGAGGTTACTTGGGTTCAAATCCTGGTCTGGGGGCTTTCTGGGTGGAGTTTGCATGTTCTCTCCGTGCATGCGTGTTTTCTCCAGGTACTCCATTTCCTCCCACAGACCAAAAACATGCATGTTAGTCTGATTGGTGACTCTAAATTGTCCCTAGGTGTGAGTGAGACAGTGAATGACTGTTTGTCTTGTTTGTCTCTATGTGTCCCTGTCCAGGGTGTACTCCGTTTCTCGCAGTGATGGCTGGACATGGGCACCAGTGACCCCCGCGACCCAAAAAGAAGTGGGTAAAAGACAATGGATGGATGGATGTTTTCTTGTGGTTGGGAAATATTCCACTCTATTTTTTTTAGAAACAAAAGCATAAAAAGAGTCTAATTTCCCTCTATCCATGATTAAATCAACTGTGCATTGTTTCTTTGAAAACACTTTATCTTAAGCCAAATCTTATGAATGATTATCTAAAGAGATGATACAGCGGTGTGGGATGCATCATAAACCATGATGAGTCCAGCTACAGGCAGGAGGTGGAACACCTGGAGAGCTGGTGCAAAGAAAATAACCTTCACATAAATGTGAAGAAGACAAAGGAGATGACCATGGACAAAACACAGAAGGAAGGAAGGAACAAACACACCCACACCACCTGAACACAAGAGGATCTGTGGTGGAAGTGGTCTCCAGCCAAATACTTGGGTGTACACCTGAATGACAACCTCAGCTGGGGTAACAACACCACCAGCCTGATCAAGAAAGCTCATCAAAGGAGGCTGAGGCGAGCTGGTCTGGGAAGCTCAGTCCTCACCTCCTTCTACAGGTGTGCAGTGGAGAGCATCCTGTGCTCCAGCATCAACGTGCATGGAGGCTGCACAGCTGCAGAAAGAAAAGCTTTGCAGAGAGTGGTGAAGGCTGCACAGAAGTCTGTTGGAGTCAGCCTCCCCACCATCACAGACATTTACACCTCCAGATGCAGGAAGAGAGCCACTTGCATCATGAAGGACCCCACTCACCCAGCACACACACTTTTCGACCCACTCCTCTCAGGAAGGAGGTTGAGGAGCATTAAGTGTAGAACCACAAAACTGAGGAACAGCTTCTACCCTGAGGCTGTTAGACTCATGAATCTCTAATCAGAATAATCACTGTGAAAAAAATCAATCACATCATGTTGCTGCTGATCTGTTTCATGTTGCTGCTGATCTGTTTCACATTGCTGCTGATCTGTTTCACGTTGCTGCTGATCTGTTTCATGTCGCTGTGTTCATTCGTGCTCATCTACTCATACAGACTCATGTTTGTGCTGCTGTTCGAAGTAATGTTTTTATGATATACTGGTAAGTGCCTAGTGTATTTTTAGTTGATGTTTTTCTTAGTTCATATCTTAGATATTATTACTGTTTTTCTTTTACTTTTTATTGTTGGATGTAACTGGGACCCTGTGTACATGATCTAGTTTAATCACATGTACCACATGTGGTGCGAACAACAAAGAATCTCTGACTCTGACTGACTCTCTAAAAGTCCACAGTTTGGTAAAAGTAAGTAAATGTTTATACGGTAATGCTTTGTACCATGAAATATATAAATGAATGGATTACAGCTAATGGTTGAAGCAGATGAACGCTCTGTTGTGACTTGGCGTTGGCGCTATATAAATACTGTACACAGAATTAAATGGTAAGTATTGTATTTAACAATGCACATCAAGAGTTTTTCCTCATCCGTTCTTGGCATCACCATAAATTTTGCAGGTGTACATTTGCATCAACCTCTACTGCCTGTTTTCCAAAATTATATAATTATTAAATAGCTGTCAAGGGCAACAAATGTCCCATGGCTACACAATTGCCTCAGGTTTCACTATTTAACTTTAAATTTCATCCTGGGCCGATCTGGGACATCTGATTTTAGAATTTCTGGCTAAAACTAGAACTGAAAGATGGTGCATCTCTCAGCTCGTGTTTCTTTTTACATTTCCTAATAACCTACTTTCAGATACTTTTGATCTAGTAAACAATATCCAGGTCTTTCACTTGTCCTGTTTCTTTGAGATCACCTATTTGGATTATTTGCCAAGCACTCACATCACTGGATCACGTATGACAGAACTAAAAATTATTTAACGGTTAACAAAAGGAAGCAAATGTCTGAATATAAAATTTAAAAGGCCTTTAGAAATTAAGAGATTTACAGTTGTAGAACATGTAAAAAAACTAAAAGGGGCTCACTTCTTTTTAAGAGATATGTTTAGAAGTTAGAAACAGCTTCAGATTTTTGTGCAGTACTGTAAATCTCCTTTTTCATTTGTGTCCTAGGGCATGCTGCACTCACAGAAGGGGTCTAGTGCAGAGCAGAGGACGTCTGCACATACAAATCACTTAAAAAAACAAATCAATGTTGGTTGCTTGAAGAAAAAGAAAAAAAAAAGACACTTAAAAAGCAGTTCTTGCACACAGAAAGGCACACCTGAACTCTGTTTTGCCAAGTGGATACACACTGACAGTCCAGCATATGTGAAATTGGAAACCCAAACTCCTAAATTATGCATTTATCAGATGCTACTGGTCATAGGAATGAGAAAGCAAAGAACAAGCTGAATGATGATTAGCCTAAAGCGACATCAGCAGCTGTCAGCTGTTTCTATGTTCAAAAGAAAATACCCTTATTGTGTCTGCCCATGTTGCCGGTGTCTGACAAAAAAAAGTAATAGATAAATAAACTTTGAACACAGAGGAAATGCTATGACTTTAATCTAATACGAGATCTGTGTCTGGCTAACTTTTAAGAACAAAAATGAGTGGGGGAGCCTATTTATAATATGACTATTAAGTACATTGAATAAATTAATTATAGAACGAACATGATAAAGTGTTTATTAGACCACTCTGTATTGTGCAAAAATGAGCCACCTGCATAGCTGCAAATGACTACAGTATGTGGAAAATATATACAGTATTTGACATTAAAACCACAAATAAAATTTGCATGACCATAAACTGTAAACGTCTATATTCTGAAATAGACCAATAGCAACTTCTCAAACTGCCTTCTAACAAGTTCCTAGGTTAAAATTCACACCAAGCGATTGCTTCAGCTGCCAGCCTATCTAGTATGAGCTTAAAACAAAAACATGAATCACCCACACAAAATACAGCTAAAGTCTTCATTTTTAAAATGAGAACAATTATCAAGACTGCCCGTTCAATTATAACGACAACCAACTAAGCACCAACCAAGGCACAACAACCAGAACAGTAACACCCTGCTTCTCTTGGTGTGTGGGAACAAATTAAGATATAGGGACTTTAGTCTTCTATCATCATTCTTGTGAAACAACCCATACTCCTACCTAAGCTGGTTAGGGATTCTCTTATCTCTTTGTAACTCTCTCCACCCCATCCTCCTGCTTCACTTTCAGTGCTTTGGGGGAGCTGGGAGAGCTGCTGAGGGAAGGGGAAACGGGTGTTATTCACAGGCAACACGAAGCACAGAAACACTAAAAAATAACAGTTCCTTTAAAGACAAGTGTAAAAATGAAAAATACATTAATTAAAAAATGTATTTTTGATAGCTTGTGTCCTAAGCTTATGTCAAGGTATGTCCAAAATTCAAAGATACAAATAATAATATTAGAACTACAGGTAAGCATGAACTATGTATTGAAAAAACTGAAAGATGAGAATGTATTCTTTTTTATCCCTTGAGTATATTCCCATAAGTTTTGCATTTATTGTTAAGTAAAGATGATCATTAGTCAGTCTTTGTCTAAAATAGGCAGTTAATACATGAATCATAAAATCCTTATGAACATACTGCCAACCAGGCTCACACTAAAGATGAGTTGGAATCCTCATCAAATTCCCTTTCCAATGACCCCAAGTTGGTAAAAATTTACCAGTACAGTAGTTCCTCAGATATTTTTTGCAGCCCCCACCCCCCAATTTTTGTAACCATTAGACTGATCTATATTTTGATATCCTGCACTGTGGGATCATAATTAAATATACCGTTTAATCAAAATTTGAGACGGTCAGGTTAAACCCATTAGGAGATTTGGTACGGAATGACCCTTGTATTTCATCTGAGAATACCGTAATTTCCGTCGGAATGTTGTATTCAGGTAATTGCATCTGAGACGCGTGATGTGTTCACATGTAACAACGTATTCTGAACTTGTATTTAGTGTTAGGTAGAGAATGGAAAATGTTTACCGTAAGTGTTAATTCAGATTATATTTTTTGGACAGAACTGATGCTGAATCTAAAACATTAAATACTGAAGAGAAGAAATCAAACAAATGACACACTAAATTAATTAAGTGTTTCCCCTATCATTAATCCCCACCCCATGAACCACTGACAATAGTAACGCGGCGCACCGCTAACCACCACCCCACAGTCCCGTCAAACTCACTAACTTATGGGAAAAACTGTAATTCCTCCTACACAGTCACAACTTCCCAAGTAGTCTGTTGATTTCTATATTTAACAGGTGCATCAATGTGCTTTACTTAAGTTTAAAAAAAAAACTCAAGATGCAATCAACAGTATAATTTGAAGTAACAAATTAAAACTGTACAAAGCTTGTCTAATGAATTTCCTAAACTCAAGAATTGAATAGTTCAGTGATAGCTGGATGAATGTTTTATAAAACAAGATGAGGAGTCACTTTACCCAACATTCGTTCCCAGCATGAATTACAATTTTATTTTTTATTTTTTTTAAATAATAATAATAATAATGATAATGTCTTGTCTGTCATCTGTGTATGTTCCCCATACAGACGAAATTCGTCTCTGGGGATAATAAATAAATAAATACAATCTCTACACTTCTATCTTTGCAGGGGTCTGACTTTTTGTCTTTTTGTGCTTCATGGTAAACATGAAATCCCTGAATATCTCAAAAATATCAAAACTAACCTAACTAACCTCTAAATTTGGTTTAAAAAAAAAGGAAACATAGTATTACTGCTGTGTGCATCGTTTACATGACTGCTATGGCTACCAGTCCAGCAGATGATGCGTTTCAAATATAATTCACATTTCTTTGTGTACTTTTTTCTTTTATTCATTGGATAATCACAGTTCTTTTAAATAATCCTCATTTTTGTTCCCCTCAACTTTATGTCAACAGCTGAATTTAAAAAACACACACTTTTCTATCACTAATTCCACTTGCTTTTCATTATTTGAGGTCAAAATAAAGCAACTTGTTTGCTGAAATATTTTTAGATCAGTAAGAAAGCTTCACGATTACCGGTATATAAACTCAGGTTATCTAAAAAATTCACGGCAAAACATGAGTGACACTTTATTGGGCCAGTGTTTATATTTGTCCTCATAATACCTTTCAGACTACTACGGGTACCTTCTCTCTTAAACCCCAGGAAAACCCACTGATCTATAGAGATTTTCACAAGTTTATTTGTTTTTCGTAACTGAGAGCATAGGAAGGATTAAAATTAAAATTGACAACTTTGCAATGGAAATCAAACAGAAAAGAAATCAAGCCATGAAATGTTAGTTTTCATTGAGTTGTTGCCAGAACAGCCCTGTCAAAGCAGCTTTTCCTGCTTATATTACGCAAGACATTTGTTTAAAATGTTGCCTCCCCCTTTTTTGCATTTAATTTCTTTTTATCTTTTTATCTCAGCTTATACTTTTGTATTTGTTAACCTAGTCAGTCTAGTTGTTTAGATTGCAATTGCTAAATTTAAGGAGAAATTTGAGGGAGGGAAGAAAAAAAAAAATCACGTTACATTAATAATAGTTAATAAACAGGTAAATGCTCTTATTGTCTTGAGTCCATAAACTTTACCGTAATATTTGTTTGAAATGACTGTGGACTTACTTTCCTTCAAAGTAAATTTTACAAAAATAGATGTGCCAAAAATAAAAATTCAGCTGAAAAATTGTTTAACCTAGGTCCACGTCTTATAAAATGGACAACAGTTCCAGTTTATGAATTTTATTTTCTCCATCATTTACCTGCCTCATCCTTTAGCATACCGTACTTACTTTTATAGCCTTGATGCCTGTTTTGGTGATCTGAGTCATCTTGGCCTTGGAGATGGGCGGCTTGTACTCAGTCAACGAGCACAGCTGAAAAATAAAACAAGACATCAGAGAATACTGTATACCCTGATGCATGCTCAATAATCCAGGTAGAAAAATCTAAAAAAGCAAAGTCTGGTCCTCTGGACAATCAAAAAACAAAACAAGCTTGTTGCTTTGTTTTGTGACTGTCCAGAGGACCAGACTTGGCTTTTTTAGATCAGAGAACATCTTTTGCAATGCAACTATGAGGTAATTGCACATTTTTGTCATCGAACATAGGTGGCAGAGGACTCAGCATGTATTGTGCAAAATATAATACTATAATAATAAATATGTAAATATACAACGAGGCCAGCATTTGAACTGATTGCGCTTCTACAGTGTATGATAGGAATTCAGTGTGATTACAAATGACTGCAGCGCTACTAGCTTACAGCTGTTAAAACTATAAACATAACATTGCTAATACCTGTAAATATTTAACACAGCTATCATGCTATACTGTACTATAATCCTCAGTCCCCCACACAAACAAAATGGTACGTAATGTTTGTGGCAAATGGAGTGGACTATATTAGACTATTTTATAGTTAACCCAACAAGACATCACGTACGTGAGGGGGCTTCGCTAGCTTGGAGCTAACTTTTGCTCGCCTTCGTCGCCTAAAATATTTAACAGTTTTACCCATACGACGAGTAAAAAAAAAGGAGCCATATTCTTCCCTCATTAGTGCCCTTGAAGATACACTCCCTCAAATTGCAAACACATAAATTGTAAATAGTTATACAGTAATGAGCGGCCTGTGTAATACTGGCCTTAGCCTTTGCTACGGCTAGATGCTAACGTTAGCTAACTAGCTCCAGCAAGACGCAGTTAGATAACATATTAATGAGCTCATCCGCATTTTTCACGACTTTTAGACAAACCTCGTTGTTAAAGGTTTTAACGGCCTCCATGGTGTTGTATTTCGGCTCGCTGGTCACTGTAAAAATATACTGATTATCTCCTCAATAACCGGTAAAGACATGCATGCTCGACGTTCGGTGAGATGGAGGAGACTGGCAACATGGCGCTTGCTTGAACCTCAATAGGGAATTCGCATAGGACAGGCGACACCTAGCGGCAGCGTTGCAGCACTGCAGATTGCACACAACTTGTACGTGAGATGGTGTGGAAAATCTAAACATC
Organism: Garcialebias charrua; assembly: GCA_038048925.1. NCBI lineage: Eukaryota > Metazoa > Chordata > Actinopteri > Cyprinodontiformes > Rivulidae > Garcialebias > Garcialebias charrua. Next base: position 34,521 of record JBBPBX010000946.1, on the reverse strand, counting down.
TACAGTATAATGAACTAAAATCTAAAACATAAAACGTGCGTTCATTCTCATAAACACAAAAAATTTACATGCCAATAATAAAATGTGTTGTGCTAGGTTTATAATCGATAATGGATTGGTAAAAATCATAATGGATGCATGATATTGTCATTACTGTATGTGATAAAAACAAATTTTAATTAATTATTTGCAACTACATTAAGCCTCTTCTGCAGTGGAACTGGGATAATAGTATAATAGTAATAATAAAAGTGCTTATGACAGCCCAAAACTGAAGACAAAAAAAAATCATATGTAATTTTCCACATGTTGGAAGTAAACTTTAGACTTCGTCAAATTAAAAAATATTGACGTTAACAAGGCACAATATTTTTTTTACATATTTATTGATCCATTCTGATGACAAGCCTATATTACAAATTGCACATGATTGATGTCTACAGCTAGAAACATATCTAAAATTTTGTGAATACTGTACAAGTTATGCCAGGCTTGTTTGCATATTTGTAGTTTTTCTAGTTGTGCTAAAACACTTATAAATACTGCTAAACGTTATGCTAGATCAAATATACAAAGCTAGAAATAATTCTTGATCATCTGCAAAACAAAACAAAATCATACTGTAAACTTCTGAAGTTGAAAAATGTACAAGAAATGGTTTTAGATCAGTTCTTTTCAATTTTAATAGTTTAAGAATGAGCTATATCTTGGTTTTCAATGAAATACAAAACAAACAAAAAAAGATTCCTCTACATCTGAAATTATCAAGATTTGTCATTTATTCTGTTAGTACAGAGCTTACGGTAGGTTCAGTCCTAAAAAGGTTTTTAATGAGACATCACATCATGAGTGCACAAATACATCCTTCCAATGGGATTGTTGTGTAACAGACATTGATGGTGCATGGCACCAATAACTGGCAAACAACAACTTAAAAACAAAAACAAGAATCTGTTCTCTATAGACAAATACAGAGATAAATTATACTCGAAAAACCAGTGTTTCCATGCAGACTAGTTTCAAAATACAGTACTCCATTATTTCATATAGTTCATGCAGAGGTTTAGAAAATTACAATTTTTAAAACCGCTCAGTTGTAAATTTAGCTAATTCTACAAACTAAACAGTAAAAGTAATACTAATTATCTTTTTAGCCGTTTCCATCTTCAAGTTGGAACTAGAAGCTCTTTATACAGTAGATCCCGTTTTGTTGAAAGGCATTTAATAATCCACTCAACATGGAACTGAAGAGTCAGCCCTCTACATCACAGCAGTGTATGTACAGGTATATATTCACATAGCATTCAATGAGTCCACAAAGTCCAAACCGTCTATAAACTAGTCTCTGCCAAAGCAGCATTAAGTGATGCTGCAGCATCCACAGCCTGTGGCGCCTGCTTGTGGTCATCTTTGACAGAAATCTCCTGGATCAGGATGGCATTAACCTCCTTCCACTGTCTGAACTTGTCTGAGGTAAGCTCTGGGTTTGACAGCACCTGCTCTATAACCTGCAAATCTGCTTCTTTTGACTGTAATATGAGGAAAAAAAGAAAATAATTAGACAAAAGGTCAAGTTAATACCGTAAGTTCTGAATTTTCAAGAAATGCACGTACCTTTAACGTGCTGTTGAGAGCCCTGACATGGTGCAGCTTATCGTTAACCGTGTGGTTTTTACAGCGTTTTACAAAAGAGGCTCTGAACTCCCGTTTTGTAGAGGGTTTACGGTCTCCAATCGGCGAGAGGCTGGCTTCTTTCAGATGAATGTACAGCCTTTCCATCTCATCTGAGCCATTCCCACGAGTGGCTGTGAAAAGACAACACCGTTAGAAACTCTAAAGAAAGCATTAAAGTCAAGCTGATGTGCAAAAAACATACAGAAATCAGGGGCGTAGCCAGAATTTTATGAGGGGCGGTTCGTTTAAAATAAATGTGGACCTTGGACGATAAACACGCCTCAGTAGCTCACTGGAAACGCGTTGGGTTGCCGCTCCAAACCTTATGGGTTCGATTCCCACTTGGTATAACTTTTTTTTTTTTTTTTAGATTATTTATTCATTCCAGATTAAAAAAACACAAGAAAACTATTTACAAAACAACAAGAAATAAAACAATACATGAAATGAAAGGAAGCAGAAGAAGAAAATAATCTTATTATATCTGCCCCTTCTCAAACAAATTTTTTTCAAACACTCGATTCAAACAACTTATTTTACGTTTGTCTTTTATTGGATAAAAAAAAGAAGAATGTGTTAACCACAGGCATATTAACTCCTTTTTTTTATCCAATAAAAGACAAACGTAAAATAAGTTGTGTGAATAGAGTGTTTAAAAAAAAAAAACATTTGTTTGAGAAGGGGCAGATATAAAAAGATTATTTTCTTATTCTGCTTCCTTTCATTTCATGTATTGTTTTATTTCTTGTTGTTTTGTAAATGGTTTTCTTGTGTTTTTTTTAAATCTGGAATGAATAAATAATCTAAAAAAAACAAGAAATCCAAGTTCAACCATGTGGGAATCGAACCCATAAGGTTTGGAGTGGCAACCCAACGCGTTTCCAGTGAGCTACTGAGGCATGTTGCTTTATCCTGGTCAACTTCTCCTTTAAACGAACTGCATAGAATCCCTAGATGGGACTTCATAGGCAAAGTGGGCGGTTCGTTCGAACCCCCCGAACCCCCCCTCGCTACGCGCATGGAAATGATGTTAGGAACATAAAGAGAATGTTTCTAGGAATCTTTTGTGCACAGAAGCAAATCAAAAACTGGCATAAAAACCATTAAAGCAGCACATAATTCACCTTCACTTGGAAGTCCTAAAACATCTTTCTGTTCCTGCCCCTCTGCTGCAGGGCTGTCCTTGCTGGACCGCGTGGACGCCGAGGAGTCCAGAGGAGCGACACTTTCTGACGCGGCCTCCTCGTGCACCTCTTCTTGCGGGGTCGCCTGCGAGTGAACCTGGACTGAGCACACCACAGCTGTTTCTGCAGCTGGCGGAGGCGCCTGCGACACCAGGTCCAACCAGGACTGCCGCTGCTTTGTTAGCGAAGAGGCGGAGCTCTGCGACGTCATCGTGCTGACGGGGGAGGAGAGCGAATCGCTGGGAACGGCGGTGGAGTACGGAGGAGGCAGCGTACCCTGAAAAGAGTCACCTTACAGTTAGAAACACAATCCAGCATCACGTTCACGTGGTTCCTTTACGCAATTCTGCTTTAAAAGCAACAGTTTATTTAAATAAAATAAGGAAATTCTGACAACTGTTGTCTGCCCACCTGATGTGTGCTCTCTGGTGGACCCGACACGTTCACTGTGCCACGCAGAGTCTGTTCAGAGTAAGGTGGAGGGGGGATCTCTATGCTTTCAGCTTCTTCATGATCGCTGGCTTCACTATAACACTCTGAACATCCATGTTTTTGTAAGATACACAAAACGATGCATTACACGACACATTCAGTGCAAAAATATTCACATATATGCGTTTTCATGCAGCCTGAGTGAATTAATCATATGTGGTCAGCTCAATGTGTGGCATTAAAATAATTCCCCTTAATCAACCTGAATATTTAATTATTACAGATTCATCTGAGTTGCATTTATTATTGAAATATTTAGAAATAATTCATTAAGCCCGGATATTTAAACACTATGCAAGAAGTCAATGAACATACATAATAAGCTCATGTCATTACAACTGCTGAAAATGTTTTTTTTTTTTTATGCAATAATCTTTGCTGGTGTCATGTTTAACGTGAAGTCAAGTCAGTAATAAGTGATTGGTGTGCATTCACATCTGTATTTAGTGCACTTTTAAATGTTGCAAGTTCATACTAAGTCTAAAGGGCTTCAACGTGTTGTCCAGTGTTTTATTCAAATTTTGTTTAGTTCAATTAAATCAAAAGCTCTCAGGATCGAGCTTCCATTGAAAAATGAAATAAAAAAAGACCTGCTGCATTGAATTTACCTGCAACAGCGCTGTCGTCTGTGCGCCCGTACTGAATGGCAGCTAGCCCGAGCTTATTCAACCATCTGGAAATAAAGGATTCAAGCTTACCACATTTCTGAAACCAAATTAGATTTGGATTTTTTTTTTCTTTTAAGAAAAAAGAATAGCATACAGTGTTGTACTTACAAGTTCATATCCTCATGATTCTCAGCCGCAAAATAAAACATCATGACGTTAGGATGGCACGCTTTGAAAGCACTGCAGGAGCAAAAACAGGCAGGAAATCATTTAACCTGGTGTTAAATACCAACTTAGAGATAAACAGACTAAAAGATGAACATAAACAAAGTGGTCAAATCAATAACTGGTTAACTTACTTATCTAAAGTTAGTTAACAGTACGCTATGTGAACTTTTAAGATTGGCAGTTCATTAAAAGGTGTAATTAGAGTCAGTTTTTTTTTAATCAAACAGATTGAAAGGGGTAAGATTTTTTTCTTTATTTTATATTGTTGTTGAAGTAATTAGCAAAAAAACAAAATGTTATAAGTACGGTAGTACTTTCTCTGTAGTGAAAAACTTATAAGTAAAAAATTTTTTTTTGAGAATTTGCAGAAATCAACAAAATTTGAGTTGTTTTTTTTGCCTTCCCCAAAAGGGTAATTATAAAACAGATAACCTGTTAAAAATAAAACAGAAAAAAATATCTAAGAAGGATTGCAGAGGAATAAAGTGGATGTTTCAGCACAGATACATCCAAATACTGACTTTACTTCAGTTAAAATGTTGAGGACAAAACTGCAGCAAGGAGTTTATAATAAAAAATAAAACAAACATCATCCTAAAAGAAATAGTTCTGAATAGAAGAATATGGACGAATTATTTGGACTGATGTGCAGAACGGAGCTGCACTTTCTAAAAAATAGTTATTTGTAATCAGGGGGGGCCGGCCAATAGGGGGCGCTAGGGCGCCACCCCACTGGAACTTCTGGACCATTTTACATTGAAGACTTAAAAAAAATTAATCAAAATGAAATAATAAAATAAAAATATTTCAAAATATATGCATATATGTTTTTAGTTGTGTAGGATAAATATTTTATGAGTAATGACGAGTTATATTGTTTGTTTCAAAAAAACGTTTTCTGATTGGTGACGTATTTCCTGTTTTGGGGGTGCTCTGATCTTATCCATAGACTCTCGTTATCATTGGCGCATGCGCAGTTATTCCACGACATTACAAAACAATGGGAAGATGCTAGGCGCAGTTTTCACCGCCCTGGACACGTCCAACGTGAGCTCTACCTACCAATCGAGTGTTTCCGGACATTTATTTATTTTTATTTTATTTTTTTATATTTATTTATTTTTGTCTGGAAAAATTAGCCGTGCGATCAGTGACTCAAGCAGGCTTGCTCAGGTAAGTTTTAAATCACTGAAAGCCCTTATGTTTATTTGCATTTCTGACTGATATGCCTCTCAAATTTTAGATGGCTGTTTGTGAAAAAAGCCTTCAGCTGACTGTTTATTCTAAAAGTGGCAACTGGTGAGTTTGTTTTTGGAACTAACATGCTAATGCTAGCCTTTATCTAATGCTTATATTATTATATTACCATTCCTGACTGATATCCTCTCCACTTTTAGGTGCTCTGTTTGTGATAAAACCCTTCAGCTGACTGTTTATTCTAAAAGTGGCAACTGGTGAGTTTTTTCTTTGTTTGTGGAGTTAGGTTGCCCGCGCAGGTTATTGTACAGTATTGGACTCTGATGGCTACATTTATTTTAATTTGCTTATAAAAAATGATCAAATATTAATAATTTTATATACTAAATGTCACTTGTGGTGTTTTACTATTTCTTAACACTGTATTGATCTGGAGAATGAAAACAAAGCCTCTTGCAAGTAGAAATGCAGAAATGTTTTAATCTCACTTATTTTCCTTTCTATAATTTATATATAATTTATTTATTTATATATATTTTTGTTTGTTCTTTGTTGTTTTAGTGAGTCAAATTGGCTCTTCTCATCCTGAGCATTTAATTGTTCTGTTGACCTTGTATTAATCTGCATTTGATTTTTTTTTTTAAACTGTTTGAACTTGGGACATTTTTTTCACTTAGGAGAAATAGCCCCCCCTGGTGGACATTTCACGGGCCGCCACTGTTTGTAATCACTGATGCACAACAGTCTCACCAGAGATCTCTTCTCACAGATAAGCATGATTTTTTTGATAATAATAATAAAAAAGTGACCAAATTGTTTTTTAAAACAATTACACCATTAATGGTGAGTGAGACTGATATTTCAGAATGGATTCATGCAAAAAATTAATAAAAAACCTGAAACCTATCAATTAGAATAGAGAGGGGGGAAAAGCTGCTAAGGAAGTGAAAAAGTTTCAAATGCAATTAGTTTTTCTGCGTATCTGTGCACTTCTGTTTTCACAGTCCAGACTACAGATTTAAATAGAAATCTATTTACCGGTAATTGAAACCAGTAGCAGTGGGAGGGAAAGCAGAAAAATGTTGAGCTTACTGTTTCTTTTTGCATTCAGTGGCAACGTCTATCACGAAGTTGGTGAGGTCAATGTAGCCCTCGGCTTTTTCAGCCTGCAACACACAGGTCAGACAACAAGTGAGCACCAATTTCAAACCACTTCCTGATGACTGGGTGGAAGCATGTAGAGCTGACTGAAGTCATGTTGCCAGTAAATCAAACAGGTCACTGTCTGTATGAGCCCGTTAGTGACAGACACCAACAGGAAACGAAGCAACGCGGCGCAACAGTTGCTGCAGAGGCAGAAGAAGCCATCTTCAGTTTGTTGTGTGCTCGAAGGTGGTGGGATGTTAAAACATGCAACGTGCTAAAGAAATTAAAGCTGTCAAAAGATTTTCCGAGCTGCGGTTAAAGTTTAGTGAAACCTGCACGGCATGTACAAAAACATATGTAAATAAAAAGCAGAGGGGAGAAAAAGAAAACGTGCAAGCTGGTTTTCATTTTGAAATGTACCAGTACTGCTTTTTGTTCAGGACTTTGCAAAGAAAAAAAACCTGTCAAAGATATCTCATTTCACAATTTTCTTGCATTCCTCTCCTGAACAATAAACTCAAAATCGGTAGATCGGAAACGACTGGTGAGCTACAATGTGAAGCATTAGCTAAAGCAATGCAAAGTTTGAATAATTTTTAAAGAAATCTTGGATTATCGTTTTTTTTTTTTAATTACAAGACGCATTAAGCGAAACAAAACAGTCAGATAAGTCAAACTTTATTCAGCTCGTTCACAATAACTCTCAACATTGTTCCGTTGTACCACATAAAATCAGTTTGAGGTCAGTAAGCACAACCATTAAAGGCTTACTGTCTATTTTTGAAATAATTAAAGGATTTTAAGTGTGCCTTATAGTCCGAAAAATACGGTAAATCATCTACCTTTCAATTTTAATGTACATATTTGTGTCCAAAAATGTCAATTCATCTTAACAGTTGTGTAAAAATGACAAAAACATAAAATAAAATAAAAACACACTGCAACCCACTTCCTTTGGTTGCATTTTTTTTTTATAAATCTGTCATTTTATGCATGTTTGGACACTTTTTAGATTATTTCAGGGTAATAAGAAGAAGGAGAGTCCAATTAAAAACTAAAAGTAGATCCTAAAAATAATTAGCATTCCTTGAAAGCAATGCATATCGCCCACCACCTTCCAAGCTTAATAAATGACAGAGTTTTAGCTGTGGTTCATGTGATACGTTGCTAACAGACACACACAGAGACCCACGGCTGAACTTCAGCAGTGGGTGACATTAAATACAATTACAAGCGGTTCACTTAAAAACTCGCATAAACTCCTCAGCCTCTGTATGCTGTCAGTTTTGTTACCAAATAAAATTTGGGCAACTAATTTGGGTGTTACTTCAAAGATCAACACAGAAACGGAAGCAAAAATGACTATATTCACCGTGGTACTATTAGTAGTTTTGCAATACAGCAGATTATGGCATGATGGGAAAACCGAGACCAGTAAAAGCCAGCACTTTTACTCACCAACTGATTGGTGTACCAGTACAGAGCCGTTCTCTTCAGAACAAACCAGTACTTCCTCCATTTGATACCCAAGAAGCCTTTGCTCTCTTTCTTTCTGTACAGCCAGCCCTGGTGGTCCGGGTGACCCAGATCTTTGACCGACACACGTCTCCTGCTCATTGTACCATCGCCTGCGCACCAAATAAAAACAAAAAAACAGAATAAATAAATAAATGCATAAAGAATTGGTCCACAGTTTTAAGAAAACACAGCAGTGTAGGACACTGGAGTCAGCGCTGACATCACAACGCCTCCATACAAACCCTAAACACTTGTAGTTGCCACTGTAGGCCAAAGAGCTTGATTAAAACAATGCAGAGTTTAAAAACTGTCTGCTCTTAACCTACCTGATGTGGTCACAAACCAGGCGCCATGAAAACTTAAAGCTGGCCTCTCAGAAGAGCAGAGAGATGCAGCAGAGAGGCAGAGCGGAGGAGAAGCGAAGTGAAAGTATAACAGTGGGTTGTCCAAAACCTCCTCTGTACACACTAATTGCCCTGTCACCTCACGCACACCCACTGGTGGTCCAAAGTGTGAGTGTGCATACACAAAGTGCTGGATTACCTCCTCGGCTCTTCTTCTTCGATTTGTGTCGCAGGGAGACCTTGAGAAGGAGGACAAGAGGAGAAAACTGTCAGACTCTGAAAGTCGCCTCGAGCATCCTGTTTTGGTTTAAGGCTACGATTCTTCTTCTGCCTCTCTCTGCCTACAAGTGAACTTTAAATAAGCAAGACAAAAAAAGAGGATTCACACTGTGATGAATTTCGATAGAACATATCAAACTTGGTCAGCATAAAGGAGAAGCAGAAGTATCACCTCTAAATGTAAATGTCACAACAACAAAATATTTGAAGACTCACAGGGTTGTAGTCATCGGCGGCCATCGACGGTGTCACAGATATGGGGAAGACGGCCTGCAGAGCGACACCAGATAAAAACTTACATCTGCAGGTCGACAATATTTCTACGGACAGATCATTTGGCAGAAAATGAGTTTTTTTTTTTCTTTTCTGGAAGAGGAAGTGGCGTCATAGGCAGAAGCACAGGCAATGATTTTTTTTTTTTATCTGCTTGTGCTGGAGGAAAGAAACATACACAGATATACTGAATTTCACCATCGTGTGCAAGAGGAAGTTGAGTCAGAAAAAAAAAAGATAAAAACTTTAGAGTTCTGCATCGACACAGCATGGGTGTCACAAACTTCACTGTCAGCAGTTTCACACGTCGACATCTTCATGAACTGGACAGAATTTCTCTGCAGTATCTCATAATGGTATAGTTTTTTTTAACGCACAGAACGGTTGCTGTCTAACGTCCTAAAAGCGCACACATTGTGAAATCCACAGCCTTTATTGACCAACTTCCTCTGCTAAGACGTTCCTTATTTTTAAAGTAAAAAAAAAAGCTGCCAATGGGGGAAAAAAGACAAAACATTTATCAAGTCAATGCTTATAGGTTGTCATTTCACAGAAAACACAAATCTCAACCCCATGCAAGTCAGAAAATCTGAAATAACTTCTTGAGTCTATTTTTTGAATCAGTGAGATAACTAAATGTGAAACTGAACCGGAAAATAAGTTTCATTAAATACAACAAGCAAGTGTTTTGTCTTGAGTTGTGCTGCAAAGTCTTCACAGTTAATGCACAAATGTCCCAAAGGAAAGGACAACTCATCTCCGATTGTTTTTAGTTTTAACTTTATATTAAATCAACAACTTCTGTTTTATAAGACAAATGCATCATTTGTTTGAACTCGATGATGATCACCACATTAACCACAGCTCAAACCTGTTTCTACATGTAGCCTATGTTCATAGACATTAAGTAACTTCACTTCCTGACTTGTTTTTTTTTCTTCCAGTTACTAAAAGCCAAATATAATTCAACACCAACCTCCTAAGAAACTCATCAGATTATTTAAACAGTACCCAGAACTATATAAGACTTAAAAATAATCATATTTCTTTGGATTTAGCTCTTTTGTTTACCTTTAGTGAATGCAGCGTGTCTAACAAATAAATAAACATAATTGATTATCATCATTAAGGCTAACATTTCATCTCGTATCAAAATATTTTAGAGAAAAAGACACTTTTGTGTCCAGAAAATTAATCCTAAACTAATTTTTTTTTTAAATAGAACAAATTTGAATTGAGTTGGAGGCGGGGCTTAATACTTCAATCAAAATAAACGTAATTGATTAAATAAAATAAATAAACGTTATTGATTCACATCAATAAGGCTTAAAATTCACCTCGTAATAAATTATTTCAGAGAACAACACACGTTCGTGTCCATTTTTTTTTATCCCAGAACAAAACATGTTAAATTTAAAAAACAGAACAAATTTGTATCGAGCTAGGGGCGTGGCTTAATACTTCACAATCAAAATAAACGTAAATGATTAAAATAAATAAATAAACGTAATTGATTCTCACCATTAAGGCTAAAATTCATGTCGTATTAAAATATTTCAGAGAAAAACACACTTTCGTGACCAGAAAATAAATCCCAAAACAAAAACATGTTAAAAAATAAACCGATTAAAAACAAAGCTAGCTTCATGTTGCGGTCTGCTGTCAAAACTAAGAAGTAAACAAACGAGGATAATTTAAAAGTTTTAACACATTTCCAATGAAAACACCTACTGCACCTGCCACCACCGTCTCAGTGAACGTAGTTTGCTCCGAACTCTGTGCTCAAAGTTTGACCAAACCTCAGCGAACATTGCGCCCACGTGAACAAACGAAGAAAACACGGTACCTTTTTTGGGTGTTACCTTTTAAAATTCAAAGAGGGTACCACCCCTTTCCACTGTCTTCTTTTTTATTCCAAACAATTAAAACAGAAGAGGCCTTTAATTTGTATTTATTGTTTTCCTGTTCATATTAAATTGATTTTATCCCTCCAGATAGGAGTCGCAGTTGCAGTTTGTGACCACAAGGTGTCGCCAAATTACAACATAAACATGAAAGAGATCTTAGAAGTAGATTTTGATTCAAGTTCAGGTTTCACACTTTTGAGCAATGCTGTTATTAGAGCATAAACTTGATTTGATAAAATGCACATTAATATAGGGTCAGTTACTGGATGAAAAACGTCTTCTGCAACTTTAGTAGAGTTTACTGAGGGTTGGAAATCAGCATTAGTGCATAAAACAGGATGAAACATTTTGGTAAAATAGAGCCCCCCCCCAAAAAAATCATTACAGTGTTTA
>JBBPBX010000946.1:13043-23216 GCA_038048925.1 Garcialebias charrua | reverse complement strand
AATATTCATTTTATGCATATGTAAAACAATAAATAATGCATTTGTTTTACAATTTTAATTAATACAACTACAGTTTTAACACATATGTTTAATAGTGCACTGAAATAGTTATTTTTAGGGCAAAATGAGTACTGTTTCAAAATCTTCCTGTTCAGTTTCTGATTTAAATTTAGTTAAAACAACTACAATAAAAACACAACTAAAACTAAACAGATGCATTAGCCTTGGACATAAAACTTGCAGTCAAATGTAGGTGTCTAATCAAATCATTATTACAATGATAAGCTGACAAGGACTGCATATATGAATCTATCTTCAACAGGTTTTTGATAATGTACTTTGTACTGTATTTTCTAAAATTAAATATATATTTTTCATACAGTATATTGGTCTAACTGGTCACTTTTTAAATGAAAGAGAGATAAAGTATTTAAAAAAATCTGTTTTTAGAATCTTAAAAACTCAGTTTCAATTAATTAACACACATCTACAAGCACCATTCACTGAAACTCACGTCAGAGGTCTTTCTGTTATCTTTACATGTAATTAGGAGCATAACTGAACTCCAGTGGGTGCTTTTTAAGTCCTAGAAATTACGATGACAAAATATAGCAACCACCTCCAAGAAGAAAAATAAGTGTTTCACATTACAGCGTTGAGGAAACGTGTCTCCCTTGGGAGCAGGTTTGCAGCCACATCTATCCAGGATTATTTGTCACCCTGTTTTTCCCTCATCCATATCTATGACTTCTCTGTGCCACACCAACAAAAAAAATGACATATTTATTGAATGCGTTAAAATAGTCATTGTTTCTTGTTTTTGGTGACGAGGAAAATAAGCAGCATGCTGCTCAGACTGGTTTGAAGAGCAGTGTTTTGAGATGAGGTCATCTTGTCTGCCACTCCTGTCAGAGGCCTCCAGGATCCACAGGACTGCAGATTGGTCACAGCATCCGTCTCCTCCCATGATTCAAGCAGAGAACTGTCATGTTAGCCAACACCCCCACCCCTCCGCCCTGAAACTGGATGCACGTGTGTGAGGGGACAAACAGGGCTTTCATTCAGCAGGCGAAACTCACATGATGCAGAAGGGGGAGGGAGCAGTTGTAGTTTGAGGCTGCGAGCCCGTCACCTGTCAGTTTGACGTGGCACTGATCTCACCCCCACTGACAGAACCACACAGAGCTAACACAAACACAACCCAGAGACATTCTCCTGAAACAAAAGTCAAGCTTTTCTTAAACGATGCTAAAAATAGTCCCAACTGGGTCATAATTCTGACCAAAACGTCATTTGTTCACTTTCTGACCACATGCCTAATCTGTCTGACTGGTGGGGGGTGTATGGGTGCTGCTCGTGGTGCAGTTTTCTGTGTAGCTCTCCTGGTCATTTCATTTCCACGTCTGCCAAACCTCAAGGGTGCATGATCAATTTTCCACCTGAGGAACAGTCAGCGCGAGCACGTCACGCACGATCTGCTGTAGCTCACGTCTGTGTAATCACACTGGCGTTTGCTTATTAGTGTTAAACACAAAGAAGAAAAGAATTTCCCAAACAAAAATAGGATGCAATGCCAAATTTAACCAAGGGTTTACCAACAGATCCTCATTTTATCAGTCTGAGGGTCACGAGGTCAGAATAAAACAAATTTAGAGCCCATGATGCTACAGAAAGGGATAATGATCACAAATAGAAAGCACTCTGCGTAAATAAACACATTCTTCAGACTTTTATTTGCCCTGTTCTGTGACTCAAACAACAGTTTGAGAGCACGTTTCTTACAAAACAGCTTTTTGTTTCGGTAGAGCTTTAATTCTTTATAGCTTTGAATGGTTGATTGACACGACTTCTGTAAAACTTCTGTTCTACTGCAGCAGTTTTGTGGTTATGTAATCAGTTTTCCAACAGAGAAGTAAAGTTAAGTATGAAAACCCTCATGTGACAGGTTCAGTTTCTTTGGTCTGGACGGGTGTGTGTGTTTCAGATCTTGAATTTTGTTTCGTCTTGTAATCGAGGCTCTCGATTTCACTGCTTCTTGTAAAAGACGAGGCCAGAGACGTCCCTCAGACTGGTATTTAGTGAATTTACACTAATTTATGCAGATGATGACACAGATGGGTGGAGGATCGACTACTTACTGCTTGGGAGAAGGACCAGGATCGGAAATGTGGTTGGTTGTATCTGTGGGAAGAAGAGATAGACGGCTCATTTATGATTTGAAACGCAGCATCAATGTGGACTTTCCAGGAAACTTTATTAAACCGAGGTTCCAGCTTATTTTTAAGTCCCCGTGATGTTTAAACCTTTTATAATCTGGCTAAATATTTGAGGGATTTTAGTTTTATTGCTCCTCACGTTTGAATTCTTCTCTTAAAAGAATACAGGTGGTCCTCGGGTTACGACAGTCTCGAGTTTCGTGGTTACGACGCATCTCCCATTTACTATGAAAAGCCTTATTTCGAGTTACGCAGTTTTACGTCATAAACGTCGTGACGCAGCAGCGGAAGAATACTGCACTGTACTGTGAACGCGGTTTTACGTCGTAACGGAATGCGGAATACGGTGGATGGACCGGTTTTACGCCGTAAACGTAGCGGCAGAGGAATATGCACTGTACTGTGAACGCGGTTTTACGTCGTAAACGTAGCAGCGGAGGAATATGCACTGTACTGTGAACGCGGTTTTACGTCGTAAACGGAATGCGGAATACGGAGGATGGACCAGTTTTACGTCGTAAACGTAGCGACAGAGGAATATGCACTGTACTGTGAACGCAGTTTTACGTCGTAAACGGAATGCAGAATACAGCGGATGGGCCGGTTTTAATAATAATAATAATACTGTAATAATGAATTCAATTTATAACTCACTTTTCATTAGTGAAAATCTCAAAGTGCTACACACATTGAATGTTACACACATTCATACACCGGTAGCGGCAGACTACCATGCAAGGTGCTTTCCAGTCCTACCGGGAGCAACTCGGGGTTAAGTGTCTTGCCCAAGGACACAACGACACATGGTGTGGGGAACCGGGATTCGAACCGCCAACCTTCCGATCGGGGGACGACTGCCATTACCACTACACCACGGCCACCCGGTTTTACATCGTAAACGTAGCGGCGGAGGAATACTGTACTGCACTGTACTGTGAACGCGGTTTTATGTCGTAAACGGAATGCGGAATACGGCGGATGAACCGGTTTTACGTCGAAAACGTAAAGCAGCGGCGGAAAATATTGTACTTTACGCGGTGCAGCACCGGAAAATATTGTGCTGTACGCGGTGCAGCGGCGGAGGAATACTGTACTGTACTGTGAATGCGGTTTTACGTCGTAAATGGAATGCGGAATATGGCGGATGGACCGGTTTTACATCATAAACGTAGAGGTAGAGGAATACTGTACTGCACTGTACTGTGAACGCGGTTTTATGTCGTAAACGGAATGCGGAATACGGCGGATGAACCGGTTTTATGTTGAAAACGTAGCGGCGGAGGAATATGCACTGTACTGTGAACGCGGTTTTACATCGTAAAAGGAATGTGGAATATGGCGGATGGACCGGTTTTACGTCGTAAACGTAAAGCAGCGGAGGAAAATATTGTACTTTATGCGGTGCAGCGCCGGAAAATATTATGCTGTACGCGGTGCAGCGGCGGAGGAATACTGTACTGTACTGTGAACGCGGTTTTACGTCGTAAACGGAAAATGGAATACGGCGGATGGACCGAGGAGAACGGCGTCAACAGCATTCTAGTTGGCCATTAACTCTTTTTGCTCTTCATTATGGCTCCCAAACATACATGTTTTTTGATAATTATGTAGGGTACTGTTTTAGGATAGGCTAAGTGCTTAATACAGTACTGTACATGTATATGGTGCAGTATGTACTGTACGTATATTCTGACTTACGTCGAAAATCGGTTTACGACGCCGCATAGGAACGGATCTACGTCGTAAGTCGAGGACTACCTGTATTCCTATTTATTTTAACGTTTAAGTGCTTCATCATGTTATGATTTTTTATTAACCGCAGAAGCCTTTTGCAAATCTTTAGGAGTTTCTTTTACCCTGCTAAATTCCATGTGACAACTAGTTGAAGCCGCTGTCACTCAAAGCCCATTTCATGCCACTTATTTGTAACAGCCACCAGCCGTGAGTCATGCGTTCTCATGAGATTTCCCATGGCATATTCCAAATGTGAGTAATTTGTTTTGATTGAGCGTGGAACAAGCCGGATGTGAGGTGCTCATGCACAACACTTGGGACTACAACAGTGGAGGAGAGGTTTGGACAAGACATGTATTCAGGCAGAGACCCCGGGGCCAAGGCCGAGATAGAAACTGCAATGTTTACCCACTGCCATAATTATAGAGGTTATTTATGTCGGAAAAATCAAGTTTTGTCACGAGATTGGCATTTCTGAAGATTCTCTGGCACGTGAAGGAGTCCCAGGGGCGAATTTACACACTGGTGTGTGGGACATGTTGGAAACTGGAAGTCCTGAACGGGATCAGCTTTCAAATGAGTGACTTTATTTTCTTTATCCCTGAAAAACCACAAATATTCTGTTTGGGTTTATCTCGTCACATATTTTTACTGTATTTTCCACGCTCATAAAAGCACTCCACCCTTCACCTTTTGACTTGTTTTAAAAAGGTTCCACGGCCTGTCGCTCCCAACCACCCCACACTGCTGTGTGGCTCATGTGACCAAAACCCTTTCATGTGTGGGGCCGAAGCACAGAAACTCACCGGTTCAGGAAGTCACTGCTAGAGAACGAGCCGGGTTCCTGCGATACATAAACACATGTTAAGTCATGCAAGCTGAAGGGCTCAGTTTGATGGAAACACGTTCATAAATTGCTAAACTTCTTTTTATTTTATTTTATTCTCCCTGAATGACATGTATATTTTCACATGAAGAAAGGTGCACTATTCCAACATTCAACTCACTCCTTCGTCTTTAAAAACTGTGTTAGGATAGGCTAAGTGCTTGGTAACTGTACAGTACTGTACATTTATTTATTTATTTAAATAAAAAATAATATATATTTTTTATGAGATGCGTGACATAAGTCCGAAACGTCGTAAGTCGAGGACTACCTGTATATGTATATATATGTATATACTGTATGTATGTATGTATATATATANTAATAATAATAATAATAATAATAATGAATTCAATTTATAACGCACTTTTCATTAATGAAAATCTCAAAGTGCTACAAGGTGCAACAGAATTAAATGTCAATAAAACAAGTAATAAAACAAGTAAAATCAATAACAGTATCAACTAAGATCAAAAGTAGAATCATGAGGAGGTAGAGTATGCTCGGTTGAAAAGAAAGGTCTTCAAGCCGCTCTTAAAGTCAACCACAGACTGTGGGGCTCTCAGACAGTCAGGAAGAGAGTTCCACAGGCGGGGGGCAGCCACACTGAAAGCCCGGTCTCCCATGGTCCTTAATTTGGTTCTCGGAATGTGAAGGAGATTACTGTTCTGTGACCGCAGGTTTGCAGCCACATCTATCCAGGATTATTTGTCACCCTGTTTTTCCCTCATCCATATCTATGACTTCTCTGTGCCACACCAACAAAAAAAATGACATATTTATTGAATGCGTTAAAATAGTCATTGTTTCTTGTTTTTGGTGACGAGGAAAATAAGCAGCATGCTGCTCAGACTGGTTTGAAGAGCAGTGTTTTGAGATGAGGTCATCTTGTCTGCCACTCCTGTCAGAGGCCTCCAGGATCCACAGGACTGCAGATTGGTCACAGCATCCGTCTCCTCCCATGATTCAAGCAGAGAACTGTCATGTTAGCCAACACCCCCACCCCTCCGCCCTGAAACTGGATGCACGTGTGTGAGGGGACAAACAGGGCTTTCATTCAGCAGGCGAAACTCACATGATGCAGAAGGGGGAGGGAGCAGTTGTAGTTTGAGGCTGCGAGCCCGTCACCTGTCAGTTTGACGTGGCACTGATCTCACCCCCACTGACAGAACCACACAGAGCTAACACAAACACAACCCAGAGACATTCTCCTGAAACAAAAGTCAAGCTTTTCTTAAACGATGCTAAAAATAGTCCCAACTGGGTCATAATTCTGACCAAAACGTCATTTGTTCACTTTCTGACCACATGCCTAATCTGTCTGACTGGTGGGGGGTGTATGGGTGCTGCTCGTGGTGCAGTTTTCTGTGTAGCTCTCCTGGTCATTTCATTTCCACGTCTGCCAAACCTCAAGGGTGCATGATCAATTTTCCACCTGAGGAACAGTCAGCGCGAGCACGTCACGCACGATCTGCTGTAGCTCACGTCTGTGTAATCACACTGGCGTTTGCTTATTAGTGTTAAACACAAAGAAGAAAAGAATTTCCCAAACAAAAATAGGATGCAATGCCAAATTTAACCAAGGGTTTACCAACAGATCCTCATTTTATCAGTCTGAGGGTCACGAGGTCAGAATAAAACAAATTTAGAGCCCATGATGCTACAGAAAGGGATAATGATCACAAATAGAAAGCACTCTGCGTAAATAAACACATACTTTAGTCTTTTGTTTGCCCTGTTCTGTGACTCAAACTCAACAGTTTGAGAGCACGTTTCTTACAAAACAGCTTTTTGTTTCGGTAGAGCTTTAATTCTTTATAGCTTTGAATGGTTGATTGACACGACTTCTGTAAAACTTCTGTTCTACTGCAGCAGTTTTGTGGTTATGTAATCAGTTTTCCAACAGAGAAGTAAAGTTAAGTATGAAAACCCTCATGTGACAGGTTCAGTTTCTTTGGTCTGGACGGGTGTGTGTGTTTCAGATCTTGAATTTTGTTTCGTCTTGTAATCGAGGCTCTCGATTTCACTGCTTCTTGTAAAAGACGAGGCCAGAGACGTCCCTCAGACTGGTATTTAGTGAATTTACACTAATTTATGCAGATGATGACACAGATGGGTGGAGGATCGACTACTTACTGCTTGGGAGAAGGACCAGGATCGGAAATGTGGTTGGTTGTATCTGTGGGAAGAAGAGATAGACGGCTCATTTATGATTTGAAACGCAGCATCAATGAGGACTTTCCAGGAAACTTTATTAAGCACCGAGGTTCCAGCTTATTTTTAAGTCCCCGTGATGTTTAAACCTTTTATAATCTGGCTAAATATTTGAGGGATTTTAGTTTTATTGCTCCTCACGTTTGAATTCTTCTCTTAAAAGAATACAGGTGGTCCTCAGGTTACGACAGTCTCGAGTTTCGTGGTTACGACGCATCTCCCATTTACCGTACTATGAAAAGCCTTATTTTGAGTTACGCAGTTTTACGTCATAAACGTCGTGACGCAGCAGCGGAAGAATACTGCACTGTACTGTGAACGCAGTTTTACGTTGTAAATGGAATGCGGAATATGGCGGATGGACCGGTTTTACATCGTAAACGTAGCGGCAGAGGAATATGCACTGTACTGTGAACGCGGTTTTACGTCGTAAATGGAATGCGGAATACGGCGGTTGGACCGGTTTTACATCGTAAACGTAGCGGCAGAGGAATACTGTATACTGCACTGTACTGTAAACGTGGTTTTATGTCGTAAACGGAATGCGGAATACGGCGGATGAACCGGTTTTACGTCAAAAACGTAGCGGCGGAGGAATACTGTACTGCACTGTACTGTGAACGCAGTGTTACGTAGTAAACGGAATGTGGAATATGGCGGATGGACCGGTTTTACGTCATAGACGTAAAGCAGCAGCGAAAAATATTGTACTTTACACGGTGCAGTGGCGGAAAATATTGTGCTGTACGCGGTGCAGCGGCGGAGGAATACTGTACTGAACTGTGAATGCGGTTTTACGTCGTAAACGGAAAACGGCGGATGGACCGAGGAGAACGGCGTCAACAGCATCCTAGTAGGCCATTAACTCTTTTTGCTCTTCATTATGGCTCCCAAACATATATGTTTTTTGATAATTATGTAGGGTACTGTGTTAGGATAGGCTAAGTGGAAAACCACGTGGAAAACCTAGTGAAGAAACTGAAAGTTAAACTGGGTTTCTTTTTCAGAAACAGATCATGTCTATCACTGAATGTCAGGAAACGCCTTGTATCTGTGACTTTCCTTCCCTCCATTGATTACGGTGACATTCTCTACATGAATGCTCCTACAAGCACCCTGCGGATGTTGGATGTTGTCTATCATGGTGCACTAAGATTCATAACTGGTTGTGATTATCGTACCCACCACTGCACCCTGTATTCACTGGTTAACTGGACATCATTAACCTCACGCAGACTCTTCCACTGGTACATTTTCATCTTTAAATCACTTCTTGGTCTGCTGCCCTCATACATCTCCTCCTACATGTCTTTGCGTGAGTGCAGCTACAGTGTGCGCTCTCAGGACATGATTACCTGCAGTGTTCCGTCAGTGAGGACTGAACTTGGAAAAAGGGCCTTCTCCTACTCTGCTCCTGCTTCATGGAATATCTTACAAAAAGATCTGAAGCTCTCGACCTTGACTTCTCTAAATGGTTTTCAGAATCTGTTGGAATCCTGGCAAAAACCAATGCAGATTTGTTCCTGTCTTTGATTTTATACGTCTACCTTATAATGTTTTGCTAGTTTTTTGATACTTTGTTAAAAAAAAAAAAAAAAAAAAACTTTCTTTTGTTTTTTTCTCTCTTTTGTTTTCTATTGTTTATTGTTTGTTTGTTTATTGTTTATTGTTTAAGGAAATTCTACCACTGCTGTTCATTGTTCTTTAGTTTTAGCAGGTCGCTTTCGTAAATGAGCCCATGAGGTTCAAAAGATTTACCTGACTAAATAAAGGTTGAATGAATGAAAAAAGTGCTTGGTAATAGTGTACACAGTACTGTACAGTACATGTATATGGTGCAGTATGTACGTATATTCTGACTTACGTCGAAAATCGGTTTACGACGCCGCATAGGAACGGATCTACGTCGTAAGTCGAGGACTACCTGTATTCCTATTTATTTTAACGTTTAAGTGCTTCATCATGTTATGATTTTTTATTAACCGCAGAAGCCTTTTGCAAATCTTTAGGAGTTTCTTTTACCCTGCTAAATTCCATGTGACAACTAGTTGAAGCCGCTGTCACTCAAAGCCCATTTCATGCCACTTATTTGTAACAGCCACCAGCCGTGAGTCATGCGTTCTCATGAGATTTCCCATGGCATATTCCAAATGTGAGTAATTTGTTTTGATTGAGCGTGGAACAAGCCGGATGTGAGGTGCTCATGCACAACACTTGGGACTACAACAGTGGAGGAGAGGTTTGGACAAGACATGTATTCAGGCAGAGACCCCGGGGCCAAGGCCGAGATAGAAACTGCAATGTTTACCCACTGCCATAATTATAGAGGTTATTTATGTCGGAAAAATCAAGTTTTGTCACGAGATTGGCATTTCTGAAGATTCTCTGGCACGTGAAGGAGTCCCAGGGGCGAATTTACACACTGGTGTGTGGGACATGTTGGAAACTGGAAGTCCTGAACGGGATCAGCTTTCAAATGAGTGACTTTATTTTCTTTATCCCTGAAAAACCACAAATATTCTGTTTGGGTTTATCTCGTCACATATTTTTACTGTATTTTCCACGCTCATAAAAGCACTCCACCCTTCACCTTTTGACTTGTTTTAAAAAGGTTCCACGGCCTGTCGCTCCCAACCACCCCACACTGCTGTGTGGCTCATGTGACCAAAACCCTTTCATGTGTGGGGCCGAAGCACAGAAACTCACCGGTTCAGGAAGTCACTGCTAGAGAACGAGCCGGGTTCCTGCGATACATAAACACATGTTAAGTCATGCAAGCTGAAGGGCTCAGTTTGATGGAAACACGTTCATAAATTGCTAAATTTCTTTTTATTTTATTCTCCCTGAATGACATGTATATTTTCACATGAAGAAAAGTGCACTATTCCAATTTCCAACATTCAACTCACTCCGTCTTTAAAAACTGTGTTAGGATAGGCTAAGTGCTTGGTAACTGTACAGTACTGTACATTTATTTATTTATTTAAATAAAAAATAATATATTTTTTTTATGAGATGCGTGACGTAAGTCCGAAACGTCGTAAGTTGAGGGTGTCGTAAGTCGAGGACTACCTGTATATGTATATATATATGTATATATATATATATATATGTGTATATATA
>JBBPBX010000946.1:0-12863 GCA_038048925.1 Garcialebias charrua | reverse complement strand
TATATATATATATATATATACACACACACACACACACACAAATATACGAATGCATATAACGAAACTCAGAATTAATTAGGTTAATTGAGTAGCCCAGCAGAGAATAAAAAAAGCATGTCTGATAAGATAATATTGTTTGGGAGTGATTCATTACTTTATGAGCGTTGGCAAAAAGTTCAACCCTTTAACAATAACCTCTGGTAAAAACAAACAAAAAAGTAATCTTTAAATTATCACAACATGCTAAATATGTGATCAGCTGTGCTTTTAAACAGACACATATGTCAGTCCATCTTAATCAATAAGACAGAAAACTAAGAAAATATAAACATGATCCAGAATTTAGACCAATTATTCTGAGTTCATTAAATTCAATTTAGGAAAAACTGAGTGTTTATATAGTAGATAGTATATCCATTAATGCACGACTACTTATGCGCTTTTCACTTGTCGCTTGTGAACAGGTTGAGTTTAGAGTTATGAAAATGTACAAATTTGCACTGTTCGAACGTTGTCATTGCGTCAGAGTAAATGTCATGAATAAATTTGACATTAAACATAATCCAAGTGTGTTACATCATTTTCAGACCCTTTTTTGGCATCTGCAGGCCAAATTTGACAAAACCATGCAGAATAATGTAGTATTTTACTTCCACAGCAGAGAAAACCGTGTAGTCTCTGCAAGTACCGGTAGGTCTAGGGGAAAAATATCGGTATTGGTTATCGGCCAAATAAGTTAACATATTGGCATATCAGCAAAAAATCCAATATTGTGCATCCTATCATATACTTGATACCAACATTCAGTGATTTTATATTCCTGCTTTTTATGTGTTAACAGTTCCTAATGAAAGACAGCAACATTTTGTACACATGCACAAACTAGCAGTAATCGTGCTCATCATTCCCATGCAACCATTCGTGTGCTGTGAAGGCATTAGATGTTAGTGGTTAGCAACTTTTGTGCAGCAGGTTGGGCAGACACAAGTAGTGTTTAAGCAGACCACAGGTTTCCAGAAAGTGCAAATTAGAAGAGCACCGCAGGCGACTAAAAATCAGCAAGCATGAGCAGAGCAAGACATGGAAACACAAAGAAAAGGACAGAAGAGTCTCCCTACATGCAAGAAGACAGCAGGTAAAGGGGGGAAAGGTGAACGGTGGGTCACTTGTAATGATGGTCAGAGCTTTAGTGTGATGAAGGAGCTGATCCTCTGCAGAGAAACATTTGTCAAATAAATGGAAGGCAAGGTAACTCTAACCTTCTGTTTAAATGTTTAAAACACAACATATGTGAAGGAAAACGATCCTCTGACAGAAACGCTGCTTTGGCCATATGTCCTCCCAGCTGGAAATTAAATTTCATCAAAGTAAGAAGCAGTTTCATAAGGATTTCCATCCGAGACACACAAGAGAAGGTAACTTGACATCAGCTATCCAGTTTCACCACATGCCTAAAAAACAGAAGCGTTTCCCTCCAAGTCCAAACCAGAGTCTGCTCCTGCATTTAGCCCCACAGAGGATATTATTCATGACTACACTTGTTTTTCCACTTACAAATTGCCATTTTAAGTTTGGAAGATGTTTGGGAATGCAATTTTCGAATATTAAAAATAAAAAGGAAATGCTTCTTAAAAAGGCACACCATTCACCACGCTCTGACAAAATAAAGACAATACAAAAATTTCAATGAAATGAACTGTGATTTTTAATAAAAGGCTTTGCAAATTTTACAAAAGGCAGGAAAAGCAACAACAAACACTTCCCGTAGTTTCTTAAATAATACTGTCATTCTGTTTCTTGTGGACTTCCTATAGCACAAGCTATTAAAACGTGATTTGACCTGTGTGTCCTAAAGAATAATTCAAAACAGTGGCTTTAAAACACCAGTTTTTACTCTCCAGATGTATACCAAAGGCCTTTATTGCAGAGCAAACTAAAACACAAGATATAAAAGTCCACTATCGCGTGCATAGCCTTAAAACATGCACAGAAACTAACTTGTGAGCAGGTGTAAACATCTTTTGACCAAAAATAAATGCAACACGGTTGCATAAAGTGACAAAAAATCTTATGCATAGCTTACAAGAGGCAACCAGTGGCAGACTGTAATGTAAGTTAAAACTTTAACAACAACAAAAAATCTATTAAAATCATTTTTTCTAGAAAACAACAAAAAAAAAACTTGATTTTTATTTGAATGCATACTGAAAATGAAAAACAAAGCACATAATTGAGACCCTTCAGTGATTGAAGCATTAAATATTTGTACCAGAAATATCTCGAAAATAATAATAATAAAAAAAGACAACTTTTATTTCACCGAGGTCTGTAGAGAGCAGACAAGGCCAAAGCCTCCAAAACCTAAACAGGTTCTTTTAGAGTCTGCAGCCTGAGGGTTCTGAGGGTTGTGGGCAGTGTTAAACACATGACTTAATGCAGTGAGTACAACAGAAGCAGGTTTGGTTGAGGAGGAGTTGCAGTGCTAATAGTAGTTGGTAGTAGCAGTAACACCAGGGAAATATGGAGGTTTGGGTGGAGGGTGAGAGGAATGTGAGAAAGCCCGAAGCTGCCAAAACCAGCTGGATGTTAACTATCAAAGGCACTGAGGAAGGACACAGGACAGGAACAGGAAGCCCCGCTGCACAGGAAGCGCATCATCAGTGAGTCAATAGCTTAAGCCGCGTGATCCAACTGACCAGTAGTGAGCGTTCTGCTGGTGGCGCCTGCCTTGAGATGGGGGTCACGGCGGCCTTTTTCGTGTCTTCCTGATAGGGGATGGTGGCGCTGTTGTGGAGGTGGGAGTTGGAGTAGTAGCGGCTGCCTCGGATGTGGTCCACCCGGATGAGGTGACGCTCCGCTGCGGGCCTGTAGGGCGACGATACCGACGCGACCTCTTCAGCAATGGTGGGGATCCGCTCGTTGCTCAGGTATCTGTAGAGGAGGTCCTCACCTAGCACAAACATGTGTTTTAACTTAAAGGAAAACATGGTTTTAATCTAAAAAATAAAAAATATAAAATAAAACATACCTTTCCGGCCTTGTGCCCAGGGCTTGGCATACGTATCAGCTATTTTAATACACGTATCTGCTGGCATCGACAGCGGCCGTGGTTTAGCTTGAGACAAAAATAGTCACATTTGTTAATGGATTTATTTTAGTAAACAGTCCGACTCAGCATTTGTAGGAGGAATAATAAAAAAGATGGATTGGTGAGGAGGTACTGACCCCGTGAAGGCTTATGTTCCCTCATTCTGGGCTGCAACACGTTGGCTTCGATGGGACAACTCAGCGTGTCGTTGTCTGTGTCAGAGCTCCGTTTTCTGCTCTTCTGGTCCAGGAAGAAGTTGGGTGACTCAGAGCCCTTTGGTGTTTTACTGGTGCTGCATAAGGAGTCCGTTTTCATCTCTCTGTGCACAGGAACACATTTCCAGTGAATAATCACAGCGTTGCAGTAAAATGTTGCATGTTTATGATCACTTGCAATACACAACATGAAATGTTTGTTTTGTGGCACGATCTTGGAGGTGTAACCTAAAACTGTTGATTCATGCAAGTTATTGTGGAGGAAGAGTGGGCTGACGATGAGCAGAGGAAGGATTGGGAGAGCTGTTCAGCCCACTGATCATCCATCACCTGCACGTCTTGACTAATGAAATCCAGCTGAAATACACCCCCGCCCCCTGTAAATTCTTTTTGAGTGGTACATTTAATGCTCTTTTGCAAATCTAAACTTTTAAAGCACAGCTTTTCCAGTAAAATCAAAATAAAATGACGCCAGAAACTGACATGTTAAAACAGACAAATTACCAGAAACACGACTAATCAAAAGCTTTTGTCTGTTTAGAAAAAAAATCTGTCACTTAAGCAACTTTTCTTGCTGACCATCAGCAGTTCTGAGAGTTGTTTGCATCGCGGATCAGTTTCATAAGATTTTCTGAGAGATTAGTGAAGAAAAATCAGTTTTTCAACAAAGTTGGCATCTTCCTCTTTTTGTTTGTGTTAGCTTGTAAGTTTGATAGCCTGCAAAAAAAAAAAAAACTGCAGCTGAGTAAAGTGCAGGAAAGAGATGTGAACAGAAGTGGTCATTTTTCAAAATAAAATATGCTGCAAGTCAATTAATAGGACAGGGCATCCTTGTTAAAGAGATTAATAATCTCAATGGATTTCTTCCTGGTAAAATTGAGTAAAAAATATATTTATACATGTATATAGTATATATACTGTATATACTATGAGATAGATAGAGACAGATACGAATGGCTAGATGATAGATGGCTGGATGACAGATAGATGGAGATGGATGGAGAAAGATGGATGGATAAATAGATGGATGGATAGATAGATGGATGGATAGACAGACAGACAAACAGACAGACGGACAATAGATAGATATAGATGGATGGCGATAGATGGATGGATAGAGATAAATGAATGGATAGAGATAGATACCGGTAGATGGCAATAGATGGATGGCGATAGATGGATGGATGGCGATAGATGGATGGATAGAGATAGATGGATGGATAGAGATAGATAGATGGCGATAGATAGATGGATGGATGGGTGGAGATGGATGGATGGCTAGATAGATAGAATTGATTCATGGACCAGTGTCGTTCCTTGACATGGTGGTACAGGACTCTTGATCTACATTATTAAATAATAAGGATAGTGAAATAAACAAGATGGCTCACCTGGGGGTGTATGGCATTGGAGGAGGAGGGGGAATGTACAAATCTAGGATAGCTGGCTTCTCCTTTTTGGTTGATCCATTAGCCGAACCGCAGGGGGATTGGACTCTGATCAGACAGGAATTATTCTGGAGGGGTGGGAAAGCAAAAATCAGTTATTAATAAATACATCAGTCCATTCTCCAAGATCACAGGGTTCAATCCTCAATAACCTACAGCATGCATGTTATCAATCTCAGTTCTGGTTTCTGGCTACAGCTTCTTCAATCCCCAAATATGACTTGCTGGCCAATGGGAGGAGTTCACCATAAGTGGTGAGACATTTAGTGCTTGTGTGCGTCTGAGTATAAATTTTCTTGTTTGGGGTATGGAAAGATTGTAATTGAAGTCCAAAATAGCGCGTGAGATGTTCACTCATTCACCACAGTTATGTTTCCCAACTCCCAACAACAGTGTGTCCACTAAAAAATTTGACTTTTAAGTGCTGCAGTTCTCAGAGCTAAAATAGTGCAGCGAGAGCAGGATGTAATGTTGCCACATGCACAAACTGACAAAGGTTTATTTTTGAATCCAGGTTATTTTATTGTCCCCGTTTTGACTGAAACATCGTTATCACAGAGAAGCTGAGATGGCTAACTCTGATAACTTGGAGGTACTTGTTGGAACAGATGCTGGCCTACACAGCCTCCATTGTTTTCAGAACTTCTGTTGTTTGAAAAGCTAAGCTGTGCTATTAGTTCACCTCATCCTCCCCTTCTCAGGTTATAAAACAGGCTATGCATGACTGCTCCTCAGCTACAACCACGGACGTTTTAGTTTACAGCGAGCTAATTGACTCCCAATCTGTTAAAAAGGGACTACCCTATTTTCCGGCATATAAATCCCAGCTTTTTGCATAGATTTGTCAATCCTGTGACTTAAGATATACGTTTTTTTTTCCATATTCATAACTTAACTTTTGACTTGACGCTTTAAATTTCTAAGAACGGCAACAGCAAGTCCACCCATGTGTGCTCGCTTCACTCAGCTGGTGTAGGCGGAGGAACGCTGAGAGCTAGCGGCTCCGGCCACAATGGATGGACGGATGGTGCTGTGCCGCCCAGGCGAAATGAAGCCGTTTTGACCATTAAAGTGCATTTATTAAGGAAAAGTTCAACTGAGACACACCTTTGCTATAATGACAAGCAAACAAATACAGTGTTCGTCGGATTATAACACGCTCCTGTGTATAACACGCTTTGTCCAATTATTGCCAATAAATCGGAAAAATCCGTAAATAACTCGCTTCGTCGTATAACATGCATCTATTATGCGTCACCGCTATGCGACGCGTCAGCGCCTCATTTGCCCTGCTTAAAATGGCGGCCACAGAAGCGAGCGAGCACGAAGAACTTCACAAGAAAACATGGTAAAAACAATTATTTCTTTGCGAGAAAAAATATATTTCTTAGCTGATATTATAGCACAAGTGTTCCTGAGCTTATTAACCGTTTCACGAAATGGTCAAATCTTCTAGATTATAAATTGTTTCGGTTTGACTTCTTCCAAATGGTCGCGTGCGCTACTAGAATAAATTATAAAAAATTGAATTTGATCTCAAATGTCTTATACAGCTAATAATTTGTAAATGACCACCAAATAATTACGCTCTGTAAGTTTCAAGAAAATCCGCGGTGTGGTTTATGAGTTATCTTGCTAACAACACAGCTAACAGCAGCTACATCCAGAGCAGGAGGCGGGCAGCGACAGAGTCTGTCCGACCAGAGGAGGCTTTTTTCGGACACATGAGCTAGAAACGGTCTGGAAGTGGCCCCCTAGCGGACAAAAGTGGTACTGCACCATTTTTTTGCCCAAAATGAAAAACGGCGATATCAGAGCCAAAAATGGGTCTAAAAATATGGGGAAAAATCCATAAATAACACGCTTTGGCGTATAACATGCAGGGCATTCAAATGAGCAAAAAAACTGCGTGTTATACTCCGACAAATACGGTAATTGTTTTTTTTAAACTGTTGATCTTGTTAAATTTCTAAGAAGTGTTAAAATTTCTTGTAAAATT
The DNA here is from genome assembly GCA_038048925.1 of Garcialebias charrua. NCBI lineage: Eukaryota > Metazoa > Chordata > Actinopteri > Cyprinodontiformes > Rivulidae > Garcialebias > Garcialebias charrua. Next base: position 6,113 of record JBBPBX010000946.1, on the reverse strand, counting down.
TCTGTGGCAGACATTTGCAGCAGAGCTAAACGTAGGTGCGACCTATGCACCGGTGCAACCTATCTAGGGATTTTTCCAATCTATTGGTGATAATTGGACAATGCGACCTATACACAGGTGCGACCTATACACCAGAAAATACTGTATATATGTTTTTTCCTCTTCGTGATGCTTTTTTGACATGCAACTTATACCCCGGAGCGACTAAAACGCCGGACAATACGAGTATGTAAGAAATATGGATAAAGCACCAATTGAATGCGACCAGGATGGTGCTTATATCATTAAATCAGTTACTTAATTTTAGAGCCAAAATATTCACCAGCTGCCTCAGACCGTTCTTTAACAGCCGGATGTTTTGACATAAAAAAAAAAAAAGATTAACCCGAGTACAATACTTTACGCTCCACTGGCTTCTTTTAATGGCAACATCTGGATCGTTTGTGTCTAATAAAGCCAACACACTGCAGTGCAGACTGGCAGCTTTATCTTGGAGACTGAATGACATCATGGGAATTCGTTCCCATCTTTTGTTGTGCATCAAGATAAAGCTCAATGGTGTACTCAGTTCAGCCGGCAGCACTTTCAGGGTGGCTCTGTCTGAACTTGCTCTTTTGGAACCAACTCCCTAAAAAGCCAATAGCTGATTGTCAGTAATTATACTGTGCGGGTTTGCTGATTTTTAAGGATGAAAGAGAGAAGTGTGTATGGGAGCGTGTACCTGACGTACAGGAGGCTTCCAGCGCATGTTCTTAAGGGGGGCAGGGGTGAAACCACTTGTGCCGGTGGGCCTCTTCTTAAGCAGTAGCACCACACCTTTTGGGTCCTCTCTCAACTTAAAAACAAGGTTTTTCAGCTGCCACCCAACCTGGTTAAAACAATATCAATACACATTAAACAATACTCTATAAAGTCACACTCAATCTGAGAAGCACAAAATGAGATTCTCACCACGGTCTGCTGGTTGACTTGTATCACCTCATCACCAGCATGGATCCTCCTTGATAGATCTGCAGGAGACTAAAACCAAAAACAAAAGCAGACTGTTGAAGGCCACTTCAGAAACCTCTGCACACAGCTCTAACACTTTTGACCTTCCTACACAATTCCTGTTATTCTTTAAAAACTGCGCTCAAAAATAACGAGAACCTGACAGTTTCCGAGAACAAACCTCAGCAGAAATGTTTCTTGTGTAAGACAGAAGCCATGCAAGCTGAACGTATTATTACTACTGATGATTCAGGTCCTGATTGACGTTAAGGCACAAGAGGCGTGAAGACGGGACCTGCGTCAGTGACGCTTGTGCATTAGTCACCAACAAGTTCTCTGTGTGGGTAAAAGGTCTGTTTGTTTGTGGAGGTTGTTTGTTATCTTTGATGGTAAGTTTAGTAAAGAAATGATTATTCTTACGAATGGGGTGTTTTTAAATTTCTTTAGATTTGGCAATTCATTGTACCCACAGTGGAGGAGGCGGATGAATGTGTTGCCTTTTAAAGCTTGCAACTTAAAACTATTTTTACATGAAAACAGGCCGATTGTATTCTTTTAAAGCGTCTTCTGTCATACTTACATGTTCTGTGGTTCCAGTGATGACATGTAGCCCATCATACGTAGACTTGATGTACATTCCCTAGTTTATAAAAACAAACACAATGTTCCCAGAAGGGGATGAATGGAAGACAGAGAAATCGGGGGCAACAATTTGACATGCATTTTATGCATTCCTGGTGAAGACGTCCAACAAGCATACAGCAGTTTTGGATTTAATGAGTGTGGTGGAAAAAAGGGAAACACGTGAGCATTTCTTACCAGACCCTCGCCTGGTTTGATGTCAGTCAGCTGGACTTCATCCAAACATGTAGACTGGCTCATGAGGGGGTCAGATGTGGTTCTCACGGTTTGATCACAGATACAGTTCAAAACTTTGGACTGCAGAAAAGAAAAGAAAACAGCAAAACAAAAATGTAAATATACTGCCACTCCTCAAGTTGATAATCTTATTGATTGTGCCTCTGTATGTTAGTGCTCTCTTTAAGAGTTCATGGGCTAACTCAAACTATAAGTGTGTCATATGGACACACAACACTGAATTCAAGCCTGTGCACACACCCCTTTTTAATGACATTTACTCCTACATAGACAAAACCTGTAACAGCCTGAATTAGAGGAGCTGTGGCACATGCATTTTGTTTTAAACTTATTTCTATTACGTTTAGCGAAAATTCTAAAAGTGGTGTAAAAATTACCATATTTTCCTCCGTACACGTTGCACCGCCCTATAAGTCGCATCAGTCCAAATATGTCTACCATGTAATAAAGTGGAAAAAATCCATAAATATGTCACTTCGCTGTATAAGTCGCATCTATTATGCGTCACCGCTGATGCGCCGCGTTTGTGACGCGTCGGCGGTGACAACTCGGAAATGTAGGCCGGTGTTGTGCCAAAAATCGATTGGCTGCCAAATGGCGGCCACGGGGGAGTGTGCACAGTAGGACTTTAACAAGAATTTAACAAGATTAACACTTAAAAACAATTATTTGTTTGCTCAAAATTATAGGAAAGATGTGTCTCAGTCTAACTTTTACTTAATAAATGCACTTTGATGATCAAATCAGATGCATTTCAAAAGCCTATACGCAGAAGTAGGAGGACTCGCTGTGCATTTCTTCAAAATTTAACAAGATAACCACTTAAAAACAATTATTTGTTTGCTCGACATTACAGTAAAGGTGTCTCTCAGTTGAACTTTTCCTTAATAAATGCACTTTAATGGTCAAATCAGCTGCATTTCGCCTGGGCCGTGCGGCAAGATGCAGCCGATTTGACGATTGCTCCAGGCGAGCTGGACAAAAGTGGCTTGGCAAGCTGATTGTGTTAATAGCCACTTTTACCTATTACATGACACAACAGCATGCCATACAACTCGAGTGCCATCTTGTGGCTGAAAATGGTAGTGTTCAATATTTTCATTCAGAAAAAAATTAATTGGTTTATAAATATGGGGGAGGAGATCCATAATTAAGTCGCAGAGCATGCAAATGATGCAAAAAACGTGTCTTATAGGCTGAAAAATATGATAGTTGTGATAAGGGCAAAAATGAAAAGCAGTAGGAAAAAAGAGGTGCAAAAGATGAAAACAAGAATTGTAAAGGGGAAAAAAAACAAGGGGCAAACACTGTGCTTGGATTGTCTACAACAACTTGAAGCTTGATTTAAGACCAAAACGTCTGGAGAGTGTCAGCAACAGGAAATGCTGATTGATGTTTGGGGCGTATTATTCCCGCCCGCTCTACTGGTGATCCTGTCTGCTCTTTTCACTCAGAAAATGACCTTGTTGCTGAAAGCATGTCACCAGATCTCTATGTGAAACGACACAGAGGCTTATATCTATGGGATCCTGTGGATCTCATTTAGTTTAGATTAAACAATACAACATACTTACAACTTCAAGGATCTTTTCTTCCATCTCGTAAATACTGCAGTCCTGCTGCAAGAGAGACAGTTGGGACAGATTAGACGTGTGTGCAGTAAACAAGTCAAGCGAAAGAAGGCATGTAATGGCTAGAGGGGGAAAGAAAGTATAGGGGTTAGGTAAAGACAGTGTAATGAGAATCCTTCATATAGAACAGAGAAACGTGGAGAGCAGCACAAAATAAACAATTTTTAGTGTAAAATTACATCTTTGCCTACGTTTTGTGGGTGCCATAATCACATAATGTCCTTTGCGGTTCATTTGAGTGCAGTGGAGCTAAAGTACGACTCAAAACACTTACGTAGTAACAACACGTGACCAACAAGGCAGAGGTAAAATGTGCAATCATGCTTTGAGAAATGGGCCCCCAAATAGTGTTTAGATTTTCTGCAAATATTTAGATGAGATTGCTTCTTTCCACAGTTGTGAGTGGGTGGGCTTGTGGAGTCAGGGGTCTCTAGAAGTCAAGCGGGAATATAGCTAGGATTATTTTATCGCTGAGCTATTTGAGACGCTGATGAAACCTGCAAAGTCAGTCAGAAGAATGTCTACCGTCACCTCAAAGTGTCCCTACAGCTCGACTCAACACAGCTGAGGCAACAGCTTCTCTTGACAACTGTGTTGCTGGTGGAGAAGAGGGTGGGGTAATACCTCAAGGCTAGTTGTCCTTGTAAACAGGAAAAAAAAATACTTGTCAAAACCAGACAGCACAAAATAATCTATGCATTGTCTCTTACTTTTTGAGAGCACTCAAAAAGCCAGAGAGTACTGTCAATACAAAATTAAAGAAAACTGGCATTGGAACGTGTACGGACACATACAAAGGCAGCTCTGTTGCTCTTTGTAAACCCATTGTGCAGACAGCGAATGGGGGTCGAGAAAGTTTCTCTGCATTTCCATAGTTCGCACATTCCACGGGGTTTAAAGGGAGCATCTGTTTTTAAATGCACTTGGCTCATCATCCTGATGGTTTGTTTGCACTGGCTAGATCTGCATGACTGGCCATAAGCAATGACTGTAGATCAGTGTAAACAGACATCTACATCATTTGCTCTTTTTTACAATCTGTGTTTGAAAAGAAAATCCTGTCAACTTGTGAAAAAAGAGCCTAAAGTCTCCTATAATGACTAGGTTATTGTGGTAAAGTCGTGATTATGTCATGTTTTTCTTATATGATGGCAAAGTGCCCAACAAAAAACCTTAATTTTTTTTAGAAAAGCACATAAATTGTTTCAGTGGACATACCTTTGGTCTCAGAATCACGCTTCCATACAAAGTAATTTATCTTGTCAGACTTGAATATATGGTGGTGTCAGAAAGAATTTAGCTATGCTTGCATATCCAAGCAAGTGCATATTTTCTGTGGCCTATGGAGCCAAATGGGGATAAACTATAAATATATACTTCATAGTTTAAGAGATTGTGAAAGAAAACAGACTGAAAATAGGCAGCAGACATGAGTTGGCATCCTTCACTTCAAGCTTTAACATTTAGAAAACTTTTCCCTCTTATCACAAGGTGTAAAAACCACGTGAAAGCAAAAACACATAATTATTCTAAACTCGGTTTGCAACGTCAAAAATAGTTTTGGATCTTTAATTCAACCAAAAACAGGGGTGAGATGTTAACGGCACACAGAGAGAGAGGCTGAGGGCCAATTCTCCGGATGAACTGATCCCTCACATTGTGGACTTGACCCTACAACCAATGTGGATCAGATTACCCTTGTTGTGCAGCTTTAAGGGCTTTTGATCTGACACCAGAGTGGATTTGCATGGCCAAGCAGTGCACTGAGTCAAAGGGAGGCGTGCTGGCAAAGAGAACCTGGACGTACTTCACACCATTTGCAATACAAGTGACCTTCTAATGTTCATCTGATATCTACATATAATATCACTGATGGACATGACAGGTTATTTTCAGTAATGAAATCGATAAAAAGGGACTTAAATTTCACATCTGCTCCTGAAAATTAAGAGCAGGACCAAAAAATAAATAAATGCACTTTTTGAAAAAGGATAAACTCCACTTTGCTGGGTAAGCCAAGATGGGTGACGTGTTTATAGCTTTAAATCCCTGCTCCATTGTCTGTGAGCACACAGGCTTCATTCAGGCACAACACATAAATTGCATAGAGCTTTAGTTTTGAGCAGAAGTTTGGAAAAAAAGAGTCTGTGCAAACCTCTATAATAAAACCAATCCCAGAGACAGTCTTCTGTGCTATCTACTTTATTAACCAGTGCTCTGATGATAGCCAGCACAAATGATTCAAGGCAAATGAAGCAAGTCTTTATGACAGCTTAGATACATAAATTATGGATTAGTTAGTTGCAATAAGCTGGTTTAAGACCAAAGCCACCTGATCACTTGTCTTATGAGATTCTTTTCATCACCTATCAGGTCTTCATTTTGCACCATGATTCCTACATGAAACATGACAGTGTGGGAAATGTATGCCCCCAACCCGCTCCTGGGTGACCATGACCGAAACGACCACAGTAAATCACAAGAAGTGCTGAAATCCCAGACTCTAGCGAGGAAAGGGGCACTCTGGGAAAGGAATTTATTTTGATGCAATAACCCTCTAAAAATGACACCTGGCGTCTCTGCAGCCTTGTTCACAAGACGTGTAAAAGGCTT
>JBBPBX010000945.1:97459-113357 GCA_038048925.1 Garcialebias charrua | reverse complement strand
TACACCGACCGTTCCCACCTCATGTGTCCGACGGCAGCCTCCTCTGGTCGGACACACTCTGTCGCAGCCCGGCCTCCTGCTCTCTGGAGGTATGAACTACTGTTAGCTCAGTGTTTGTTAGCAAAATAGGTCAAGAACCACAGGACAGATTTTGTTGAAACTTACAGAAAGTAATCACTAGATGGACTTTTACAACTGACTAGCTTTAAGAGATGTTTGAGATAAAATTCGATGTTTTATAACCGTAAATGTGTCGCGGTTAGCTTCGTTGTTTTTCCGGGTACTTTTTAGCAAATAGCTCATAAACCACATGACAGATTTTCTTTAAACTTACAGAAAGTAATTACTTGGGGGTCATTTACAAACTGTTAGCTGTTGGAATTGTTTGAGATAAAATTCAATGTTTTAGGAGCGTAAATTTGTCGCGGTTAGCTACAATGTTTTTCCGGCTACTATTTACCAAAACAGCTCATAAACCACACAGCAGATTTTCTTTAAACTTACAGAAAGTAATTTGTGGTCATTTACAAACTGTTAGCTGTTGGAGTTGTTTGAGCTAAAATTACCGTAGATTTATTTATTTAAAAAAATTTGCAGCGCGCGCGACCGTTTGGAAGACGTCAAAGCGAAACAATTTAAATCCAGCAGATTTGACCATCACGTGAATTTAATAAGGAACGGTTAAGCTAAGACTAGGGGTTGAACGAGTACATAATTTTTAACCTCGACATTAACATAAAAAAACTCGAACGACGCTCGAGTAGCCGATGACGTCACAGTGTCTTACGATGCAAAATAAATAAATAAATATAAATGCCTAAAAACGTCTTTACAAAAAGAAAAAAAAGACCAACAAAGCATTGGGAGCATTTATTATGCTCCTATCATTTATCATACTGCACATAAGTCACAGGAAAAACAAAACTATTAGTTATATTAATAATATTAAAAGTGAAAGTATAAAGCGATGAAAACCGAAACTTAAAAACAAATGGGGCCACAGCCACACCGTACCACCGCCTGCAGCTGTGCAATTTAGGTTTACTTTTAGAGATTGTGTTTATAGATTTTTGGTAGCTCTAGAGAGATGAATATTTGTTTTTTTTTGTTTGTGAAACGAGAGAAAGGAAGCCGTTTCGGCCGTGTTATAATATGGGACCTGCATTGCAACACTGCCCTCTGCTGTCACAATCTACTACAAAGAAAGTCAACACGAAGTAGCGCATTTTATAAAATTATAAACTGTTTTACCTTTTTGACAAGACGGCCTGCTCCATTAACATCCGTGCGCACACAGGAATCCATTTTGTAGCGTCTACTAAAAGCTAAAAGCTGCCCCGCGCGCTGTGAAATGTGAAATGTGACGTCACTACGGGTACCCGAGTTGGACAAAAAAGCCTCGATAGAAGTCAAAGCACTCGAGCTGTCGAAAACTCGGGTACTCTGTTAATGCACTAGCTAAGACACATGTTTGCTATAATTTTCAGCAGACAAATAATTGTTTTTACCGTGTTAATCTTGTTAAAAGTCCTTCCGTGCATGCTTCTGTGGCCGCCATTTTCAGCAGGGCAAATGACGCGCTGACGTATCGCTTAGCGGTGACGCATAATAGATGCAACTTAAATAAAGGTGCGACACATTTATGTATTTTTCAATTTATTGCCAATAATTGGACAAAGCGACTTATAGAGAGGTGAGACTTATCAGGCGGGAAATACGGTACTTTACCTTGGAAAACACACAGAAGCTCTAACTCAGTCAGTTTTACAAACATGGAGGTAAAATATGGTGGTATCTGAGAGTCATTCCTGAAACACACTTTACGCATGAACAGGTCTTGCACGATCTTTGGCCATTAAGTAATGACAGTTAGTGACAAGTAGTGACTGTGAGGCGAGCAGGTCGGATCACAGCTGACCCTTCTCACCCTGCATACAGTCTGTTCGAACGACTCCCCTCAGGCAGGAGGCTTCGGTCAATTGGGACCAGAACCTCCCGCCATAAAAACAGTTTCTTCCCCTCTGCTGTCAGACTTTTGAACACTCATAACCATGTTACCCCATAACTTGCCTTGGTCGCTGTATTTTGTATTTTGATTGGGAATCACTGTATCACTGTATTTTGATTGCACCACTCTAATTGCGCTGTTTCTTAGTAGGTTTTGTTCACTGAATATTGTATTGATGTTTTATGGTTTATGTTTTTTTATGTTTTATGTTTCTATATTTTATGCACCGTTATGCCGAAGCAAATTCCTAGTCTGTGAATCCTGTTCATTGACAATGGCAATAATAAACTGAATCTGAATCTGAATTTAATCGTGGAATAAGTACGATTTTTTTGAAGCATTGTTCTGTGGAAAGGTTAAGAAACAATTAGCATTTAACCAGCTTTTTGTACAAAGTCAGTTTAGAGCAAAACATTTATTTTTGGCAATTATCCGGTCAAAGCAGATTTACGATCAAAGTGAATTTCTGCCATCTTAAAACAGCAAAAAATTCACAGCAATAAAATATACACTTTTTTATCTTTACACTCTATCAGTTTTGCGTAACTTATTAATTTTGGATGTAATAGGCTACTATCATATTCCTGTTGGAAGGACAGTACCCTATGGGCTGCACCCAAAAAATGCTACAGCTAGCTGCCCCTGCATTTCCTGCCTGCAAATAAAATAATCATACATAAATAACTGTGTAATGTGAAGCTGACACCATTATAAAGATTTATAAAACATAATTTACATAAAACTTATAAGATGTTTGGGAGGGGAGTAGAGTTGCATTCCGGCCTTAAGGATCCAACCTCACCCAACACCAGCTGTAACCATTTATTCCAAACCCAACCCAACCTGGTCATTTAATTTGTTTAAAAAATAAATTGTATGCCTCTTTTATGATTGTCTGTTGTTGTTGTTATCCACTGTTGTCATCACTCTTTGTTAAAAAAATAAAAATAAAATCAGGTCTCGTAAATGAGTCCCCGAGGATCAGTGATTAACCTGTATAAGTAAAGGTTGAACGAATGAAATTTAACTACATGTACTGTACAGGCCTGAAACTGATAATAATAATAATAATAATAATAATAATAATAATAATAATAATAATAATAATAATAATAATAATAATAATAATAATAATAATAATAATACAGTGATAATAATAATAATAATAATAATAATAATAATAATAATAATAAATAAATTATTAAGCTTTTACTGCTTTTGTAAGCAAATCAGTTTGACAAGATATTTTAAAAACATATTTCAAAGAAAGGACGATAGAAGATTTCTTGTTTCACCAAATGATATTAAAATACAAAAGAAACAGCTTTAAAAAATAAACTGTAAATATAGGCTATTACACAGATGAACAAAAATATTTTTAGAGCAGAATTATTTGGAAAAATATAGAACAAGGCCATTTTTAATGAACGCATTGCTTGCTTCGGCTTGATGCTGCAACTTCCTTCACCGCAGATTACAGCAGGGTGCGCGGAGACGCACGCGGCCGGTGATCCATTTGAAGCTTAAATTGACTTTTTTTTTACCTCTTTCAACCGGACCCAGTCAGACCTGCCTCCTCCTTAACTAGTAGATTAACACAATTTTATATTGTGCATTTGTATTTAAATTATTATTATTTAAAAAAAAATGTGCTGTGTGATTCGAAAAACTTGGGAAAGCTTCTCGGATGAGAAGCAAAATGTCTTCTATTACAAATAAAGTCCAGTTGTTTTAGTTTTGAACATTTTTGGATTTATAAAACTGCATCAAGAGACTGACCCAGTCCGCACATCAAGCACATTATTTTTGGCCTGGCCCGACCTGAAATTCAGGCCAGGCCCAGGTTAGAAATCGCAGGGGAGTTGTTTTTGAGGGCAGCAGTAACCTTGGCTACTCAAGCTAGCCGTTAGCTTGGCTGTTTGATCAAAATTCAATTCTTCAAACTGATGCTATTAAAACAGCAGCACACAGCAGATCATGTGTTAATTGTTCCACAAAACCCTTCTGCAAAAGATTTCAACTGCTGCTTGAAGGTTTCGTAAGCACCTTTCTTGTTTTTAAAGAAGAAAAAAGGAAAAGTTGGAACATGCAACTGGCTGTACCTTATGTTACCACCAGGAGGCGACAAAGTCACCCTTCATTTTCTGTCCATTAGTGTGTGTGTCTGTCCTTATTTATGTTATGAGGCCCATTTTTCTGAGTTATACCAAATTGTGAGGACCAACTGGTTCTTATGGGGCCCAAAGCCCAGGCCCCATAAGAAGCAGTCCCGTTGGTGGGTTAAGGGTTAGGTTTAGGGTAAAGGTCAGGGTTAGGCTATAGAAATGAATGAAAAATGAATGGAAGCCAATGCAATGGCCCCACAAAGATAGAAAAACAAACCTGTGTGTGTGTGTGTGTGTGTGTGTGTGTGTGTGTGTGTGTGTGTGTGTGTGGACTCACTGTCTTTCGACACAGAGAGCACACTCGTTGGCGTAAGTGTTTCCATCGCTGCCACACACAGGAGCGAGGTTCAGGGGGCACGCCATAATCTCCATGTCAGGACAAGAGGGCTGCCAGAAATGGAAATGTTTCCAAGAGATATAATCAATATCTCTCAGCCTAAGTCTGAAATTTAAATTTCCACCAATGGAGATTGTTTTTCATTTGCATCAGGCATTTCACAAACACACATACAGTACAATAGTTTGATAAAAAAAAAAGTCACCTCTCTCATGAGTCCAGAATTCTTTGCTTCATCTTAAAAATAGGGGGGAAAAAAAGACACATTTTAATCTAAATATATTAAAGCCAAATAGTCAGTTCATTTAAAAAGTCTATCATTAGCTTCCACACTGATTCAAATGATCACTTGTCTTGACTGTTTATAACGGTTTCTAAAACTGACTTCTTTCAGTTCAATTCCCACTACCCAATGTTAAAAGGATCTACACAGCTTTCAGTTTGATGACAAAGTGCTTTTTATTTACCTGCAGTGACACAGAGGAGCAGAAGTCCCAGCAGAATATACCTCGCGCTCATGATGTTGGCGGATGAATAACATATGTGGGAGTAAGCCTGTTTTTACTGGTTGTTTAATTGTTTGTGTGTGTGCGTGGGAACATGGCAGATGACACACAGCTGCTTGAACACTCTGGAAACACATTGAACACATCAGTAAAGATATCTGTTCCACCTGACAAGCTCACACTTTACTGCCTCTATAAACTGAAGTACTACAGAGTAATATTAATACTGTAATAAAAGAATGCATATCACCCAGATGCCAGAGTTTTATATAAGCTCAATAATCCATACTGGACACTTTATTTAATGAAGAGTTTAGTGCACCTGTGAAAGGTGTGTCTTCTTTTGTCTTATCTTTGTTCAAAGGTGAATTTGGAGAATGTGAATACGTCCCAAACACTTAAAGATTTTCATGTAAAGAAATGGTTTTGTGTTAACTGTAAGTTGGGATAGGTGATAAGAAAATCTTTTTGGGGCACAGCAGATCCACACGTGTTTCCAGTAAAATGGCTCTGGTTATGCCTATGGTTCTGGAGGCAGCCATGGTAGAGAAAGTACTCAAACACTGTATTGTACTTAAGTAAAAGTGCACATAAACAGACAAAAATGTACTCTAGTAAAAGTAGAACCATATTAATGTTTTTACTTAAGTAAAAGTAAATAAGTACTTGCTTTTAAAAATACTTAAAGTATTAAAGTAAAACTACTTGCTGAATGTATTACCTAATGCAATGGTCTACAATATCATTAAGTGTGCGTACTGTATGTATATTTTCTGTAATACATTAATAGTGTTGAGTCATTTTAATGAACAATGCTGCAGATAATAGTACTGTACATGTTTTTATTGTGTTTACTCTGTGACACAGTTCACACTTGGACTTGTGATTCTGTGTGCGTCAGAATTTCAGGGATGACATGCAGAGTTAAATGTCATTAAGCAAAATAAGAAAGAGGAATGATTATATATTTGAAAGTTTTTATTTAACACAGAACAAAACCAATGTGTAATTTTAACTGCAGTAAACACATTTCAGTAAAAGTTGTCTGTTTGAAAAAACGGAGCATTAGACCTGACAAAGGAATAGGCTATGATCATTTCAACTGCAGTTTGTCATCAACTCTAGTTAAAAATACTCTCTAGTCAACCTTTTAATGGGTCAATATGAACAATATTTTAACTTCCTGACACCATTTTCAAAACTTGGACCTGAGTGTCGAGACATTTGGAGAAATCTCTTGTCTCCTAACATCCTACGAACTGACACATTTTAGTGTTGCAGCAAGAATTTCTTGTTCAAGTTCAGAAGAAGTTGGTTTTCAAAGTTTTTTGAGTCCAGTCTGGTTCTTTTGGGAGAGAGAATCTGTCCTGCTGTACTGAACAGTCTTCCAATAATCTTTCAATAATCGTTCAATAGTCATTTAATAATATTTCAATAATCTTTCAATAGTCTTTCAATAAAATGGGTGGTGTGTATCTTCTGGCTGACTCTCCGCGGTGGAATCCATTTTGGGTGTGTTAGTGGTGCTGTGGGTGCTCCCAGCTCAATGACGTATACACTACAATATATGTCATTGGCCCAGCTCAGTTAGCTGTCCACTTTGCAGTGATTCAATAAACCAACTCCTCTCTCGACATCAGTTACTTTCAAACTAACGACAAGTCAAAAATCTGCAATGTGAATGTAACTTATAACACAACACATTATAGAAATGTAGTCCCAGCCATCCACCCATTCATACACACATTCATACACCAGTAGCGGTAGCCTGCCATGCAAGGCGCCATCCAGTCCTACCGGGAGCAACTTGGGGTTAAGTGTCTTGCCCAGGGACACAACGAGGTATGCAGTGACCGAGGATCGAACCTGGGACTTTCCGGTCCTGAGCCAGCTGCCCTGCCTCTACACCATCTCGGCCCCGGTCTCGGCCCCGGTAAAGTGCATGGCTTACCGCTGGTATGAATCAATTTGGTAAAGAGTCTTTTGTTTATAAGAATTTTGTTAAATTTTGTTATAATTTTGTTAAATTATAATTTGTTTTAACGGCCGTTTTAATTTCAAGTTTGTGACAGAACTGGTTAATGTTTAGTTTGGAGTTTGCTCATCTTGTTTTTATGGTCAAACTCTGCACACCTTGTAAAACACGACACTCACCAACATACAGTAAACATATAGCAGATGGCTTTGTTAGCTTTTGATGGGGTAGGTGCTTACATTTGAGTTAATTGAATATTGTTTGAGGTACACCTTAAACCCACTTCTTCTTAGTGTGAAACAATGTAAAAATCAAAAGAAATCTTCCAAAATATTCAATTATTCATTTAGGGTGCAGGTGCACTTGAACCCTAAGCTCTCATCGAGGGCACAAGGGGGCTGGAAAACCCATCAAGGAGCATAATCAATAATCTATAGACTTTAACATTTCTTTACTATGTTACAGCTGTAGTGATCTTTGCCTCTTTTTCCCTGTATGGTTCTGGAGACAGGTCTTCTGCAGGTGTAATGTTTTGCCCTGATTGGTGCACTTCTGTTTTTTAAGCTGCCATGTGTACAGCAAAAGGGGGTCTTTTTCCTTCTCCCCCCTCAGAACCCCGTTTGGATTGGTTTGTACCTTATGGTTGGGGTTGGTGGTGAGGTTTGTTTGCATTAATCTTGTTTGGTTTCTCATTTTAGGCACCGGTATTCACTTTTTCAGCAGGTATTCCTTTTTCTAGGTTTCTTTTCTCTAGTATAATTTAATAAATAATATTCTTAATCAGAAAATCCTTGTGTGGTCTCCTTTAATGTTATCCCACCAAATGAGCCTGGTGGACACAACAACTATTATTGTTGGCTTAATTTCGACAACTGGAGACCGGACCCATTCAACTACAGGGAATGTTTGGTTTTTAAATTCAATTCAGTTTATTTATATAGCGCCAAGTCACAACAGAAGTCGTCTCAGGGCACTGCACAGAAACATTACTATATAAAAATAATAATTTAACATTATTTACCTGAGGAGCAGACTGCTTTGACTTTAATTCCATCGCAGACTCTCGTCTTGAGCAAGCATGAAGGCGACAGTGGAAATAAATAAAAAAAACTCCCTCACGAGGAAGAAACCTTTAGCAGAACCAGGCTCAGGACAAGTGGTCATCTGCTTCGACCGGCTGGGTTTGAGAGGAACAGATACACAATGGCAGGTCGAGAATCACATGTTAAGATAGAAATAGTCTCAAATTAAAATGTTTCACTTCATTTTAAGATCTGAGGTCAATTTGTACTCCAGTAAGCCTCATAACAAGCCAACCCTAACTATATGATTTATCAAAAAGCGAAATCTTAATCCCAGTCTTCAAACTGGACAATGTGTCAGCCTCACAGACAGAAACTGGAAGTTGGTTCCACAAGAGAGGAGCCTGATAACTGAAAGATCTTCCTCCCACTCTGCTTTTGGAAACGCTAGGAACCACAAGTAAACCTGCAGTCTGAGAGTGAAGTGCTGTTAGGAAAATAAGATCCCAAATACAAGATGGAGCTAGGTTGTTGAGAGCTTTGCAGGCTAGGATTTTTTTTATTAAATTCTGAATTTGATACATGATTAAAGCAACCGATTTTGTCTATTTTATTAAAATAAAACATGTAATATAAATCAACAATGAAGGAATCATACCAGAATATTATTACCAGTAACTTAAAATTACGTTGAGAAACCTTAAAGATAACATTTTGTTCAGACTCGTGGTACTATGAGATCTCACACTCGAGTGTGTGTTATTAATTACCGTAATGACATCTACTTCCACATCAACATTTCGGCTCAATATTTGTTTTCAACTTATTTATTATATGTTTTTGCCATTTTTGTGTTGGCTAAAAAGTGGATTAGCTGTGATGGATTTCTTGAACTGGATTGAAAAAGCATTTTAGTTGTAGAGGTACACCTAATGTTTACTTTCCAAAAAATTAATTACTGTAATAGTTTCAGTTGTTCGCAAAAAATTTCTGACACACAAACACTTAGTCCTTTTTTTTCCAAAACATTTGAATTTTTAATAATGTAAAGAATAACGATGCACAATGGGTAACAGACTCAAACAGTTGTAATACTCAAAAATGTAAACGAACAATATAATCGAGAAGAGAAAAATCACCACCTGAACGCTGTTCTCTCCTCGTGTCCCTCTGCTTTTCAATACTTCACCAAATCACGTTTCTCTTACTCGCAAATGATTTTGCTTCCGTTTTTCAAGTTTCTAGCAAAAATCGTCGTGCAGTGGTTTAAAGCTCTAATGCTTCTCGTGTTTGTCCAGTGCAGAGATCTTTTATTTGACTTAATTTGCAAACCCCTACATCTAAATGCTGGAAACTAAAGGCTGCTAAGCCTGTAAAGTGCTCTTTATTTATTTATTTTTATAAAATACACAAAAAGGGGTTGTGGAGGATGACAAATCAAATCCTCTGTTGGTGGAAGGTAGTAGATCCCAGAGATAATGCAAACCCCTTAGAAGATTTTGCACGAGAGAGAGCACCTGTAATGACGATCCGTCACCTGTTTCAACCCTGGATATGATAAGTTTCCTCTTTTTCTTTTGGACTATAAAGTATTCAAGCACAGTTTAATTTACTCTTGTTCAGACTGGCTTATTCTTCTCAAAAGTCGACCTGCAGTTTACAGGCAAAGACTCGATTTTGGCAGCGTCTCCACAGTCTAGAATGAACTCGCAGTCGATCAAGTTTTACTGTATGAGCCTTTTTTTTTTTTTTTGGGAGAACTGAGCTGATGGATGAATCAAAGGACGAGTTGGACTTTATAAAAAAACACTCGTCTGCTCAGGATCGTGCTGGTTAATCAGAGCTCAGCTCAGTTTGGCACATACACTGTTAGTTCACCACACCGGTGTCAACATCGCTAAAATGCTACTGTAAAGAGCATCCATCTTGGTACTGGTTCAGGTTTGACGTGCACCCTCATAACGGCCACGTTCCCAAACCACAATTTGATTTTAGACTCGAAATGTGCCAGAAAATCCAAGACTAATACAGCAGAGCTCTGTCCTCCATCTGCAAACACACACCTATAGCATGCTTTGGCTCACACACACACATAAAAGCACTGATAGTCCACCGTGTGTAGCCAAGTGGGAAGCATGCAGTATACTTTCATGGTACATCTAAATTCTAAAGAAATCTTCAACCCACGCTTGTTCGTTCTGATCAGTCTTCATTCAAAAAGGGCAGTATGGGTAAAACCAGTAAAAGCAGAACGAACGTCTAAGAACCACAATATTTTTACGTATGTTTGGAGCCCGACACTGAATGAGACAAAAAAAAAAAAAGTTTCTTCACAAATAAAATAACAGAATAATAAAATATGTGCTTTGATGCATGTCGGTACTGGTCTCATACATTCCTTGGCAGCCTACGTACATTGTTGTATTTGATGGAGTGCTCAGATTCGATTCTCCACCCGGTATTAGGCACTGTGCTGGACAAATGTTAAGGACACCAAGAACGACAACGACCAGAAAGAACAACTTGGTTAGCAGTCTGAGCTATTATACATTTAAAAAAACAACAACAAGAGAACAACTTAAATATGTTTGCCTAAAAGAATCATCAGATTAGTTAAAAAAATTAACACAATGATTGCACATTTGTGACAGAAACAGGATTTTAAATGGTTTGAGTTTTGTCGCGTCTTTTCTTTGAGCCATCGAGTTATAAAAACTTGGTAACAAATAGAAACGACGTCAGTCCATCTTTCAACAGCTGGCAGTGAAGGGTTAACGTCACAAACTCTACAGCGTAGCATGTACACAGTCTACTACTGCGACTACTTTGAGGAATGGGGATGAAATTGACATTTCCTTCTGCTCCCTCCATGTGTAACGTCCACAAGTGGGTAACCAGACCTTCCAGAGGAATTCAAATCCTGCTGTCACTTCAAGTGTCTTCTTTCTTCCAGTCCACCTCGTGAAGGAGAAGCACCAGTCTCCAGCCCTCACATTACCACCATCTAACCTTACATATATTTATATGTCTTGCATTGATTTGCATTGAGTTTCATTGTTTCAGTGTCTGTCGTGATACCCGCAGCGGTTGCCTTCGCATGAGGCTGTGCGATGAAGTGCAGGTCCACTGAGGAGGACAATTAAAAAAAGACTAAAAAAATTGAAATACAAAATGAACAGATACCCCCCCCCCCTCTCCTCCACAAGTTAGTGGTCCATGTTTTGAAATTTGGGGGGAGTGGGTGAAGCGTAACAACTCCCACTGATCATGTGCAGTCAGACACAGCTCTCCCTCGTCGTGCTGTCCGCGAGGAAAGAGTTTAGCTGGGAAAGGTCCACCACGACGGCTTCTCGCTTACTCATGTGGAGGTCTTTCAAGTGGTCCTCGTCGCTTTGGTCCTTGGCAAAATTGACGAACACCTGAGCACAAAAAGTAAACAAATTAGAAGTTGCTTCGACTTATTAATAAGCTCCATTTTCCATTTACCATTTTATTTCGGCTCCCTTAGTGAATTAGAACATCGGTGCTAGATAATTTAATGAACCTATCAGAGTCAGAGAGTCTTTATTGTCATTTGCACCGCATGTGGTACATGAGATGAAAACGAGATTATGTACACGAGGTCCCAGTTACATCCAACAACAAATGAAAGAGAAAAACAGTAATAACATCTAGAACTAACTAAGAAAAACATCAACTAGTAATACACAGCAGCACGAACATGAGTTTGTATGAGCAGATGGTCACAGATGAACACAGATGAATACAGCAACAAGAAAACAGATCAGCATCAGTATGATGTGATATTTTGCAGTGTTTATTTTTTTATTTTATTTTTATTTATTCATGAGTCTAACAGCCTCAGGGTAGAAGCTGTTCCTCAGTCTAGTGGTTCTACACTTGATGCTCCTCAACCTCCGTCCTGAGGGGAGTGGGGCAAAGAGTGAGTGTGCTGGATGAGTGAGGTCTTTCATGATGCAGGTGGCTCTTTTCCTGCATCTGGAGGTGTAAATGTCTGTGATGGTGGGGAGACTGACTCCAACAGACTTCTGTGCAGCCTTCACCACTCTCTGCAGAGCTTTCCTCTCTTCAACTGTGCAGCCTCCATGCCACACGTTGATGCTGGAGCACAGGATGCTCTCCACTGCACACCTGTAGAAGGAGGTGAGGACTGGGCTGCTCAGACCAGCTCGTCTCAGCCGTCTGAGGAAGTAGAGTCTCTGATGACCTTTCTTGATCAGGCTGGTGGTGTTGTTGCTCCAGCTGAGGTTATCATTCATGTGTACACCCAAGTATTTGTAGCTGGAGACCACTTCCACTGCAGACCCACCTATTTTCAGTGGGGCATGGGTGTGTTTGTTCCTTCTGAAGTCCACAATCATCTCCTTTGTCTTCTTCACATTCATGTGAAGATTGTTCTCTTTGCACCAGCTCTCCAGGTGTTCCACCTCCTGTCTGTAGCTGGACTCATCATTGTTTGTAATGCATCCCACCACCGCTGTATCATCTGCAAACTTAACAATATGACAGCCTGGAAGTGTGGCTGTACAATCATATGTGAGCAGAGTGAACAGAAGGGGGCTCAGCACACATCCCTGAGGAGAGCCAGTGCTGAGGGTTATGGTGGAGGAGGAGAAGTTGTGGATCTTCACGGACTGTGGTCTATCTGTTAAGAAGTCTAGTATCCAGTTACAAATAGAGGGGCTTAGTCCAAGTGTAGATAGTTTGTCTATCAGAGTTTGGGGGATCATGGTGTTGAAGGCAGATGTGAAGTCCACAAAGAGCAGACGCACGTATGAGTCTTTCTGATCCAGGTGGGTGAGAGCAGTGTGGACCACGTATCATCAAGCTCCGGTTTTATTTCTGATGTGACCTTGTTCTCTGTAAAACAAACCTCTGTAAAGAAGACAGAAGCTGCAAGAGACTATGTGGACCAGCTTCAGCCTGCAGCAAAGGAACGTTATTTGGATAAAATACAGATAATTGGCAGCTAAGACCCATACCGGCTGTCCAACATGTCAGAAGATGAGAGGACCTTACCAGCTGTGACCTACGCAGACATGTATAGGAGCCAAGATGGTGTAGTGGTTAGGGCGTTTGACTTGGGACCCGAAGGACGCGGGTTCGCGTCCCGGCCACTACACATCTTGGGGTGTCTATGAGTGCACACCTATTTCTCCAGCTCCCCGAGCGCCTTCTATGGCTGCTCACTGCACCACCTGGTAGGTGGTTGGGTTAAATGCAGAGACGAATTTCGTCTGTGTATGGGAAACATACGCAGATGACAAGATTAGACAATTATTATTATTATTATTATCAACTCATTAAATAAATAAACCATGCAAGGAAAAGCAGAAGATCTTGTCAACCCAGGTTTAATCTTGCAGGAGGAGCGGCGTTGACAAAACAGCATTCAAGATGTTAGATGGCGCTACGTCTCCAAGGTCTGCTCGAGGACCGCATAAAGGAGCCTCAACTCATAACGCTTATCAGAAAAGACGAGGTCAAGACAATTCTGCTTTCCAGCTTAGAGGTCATGAAGTTTATCAGGTGCGCAGGCTCCACTCCGCTCAGACAAAACAACTCCAGCTCACGCACACAGTTCCATATTATTTGGCATTAGCACCGTACTTTTCAGCGTATAAGACACTGTTTTTTTTTACTCATTTGAATGTCCTGTGGCTTATACGCCGAAGCGTCCTATTTATGGATTTTTTCCCCATATTTTTAGACCAATTTTTGGCTCTGATATCGCCGTTTTTCATTTTGGCCAAAAAAATGGTGCAGTACCACTTTTGTCCGCTAGGGGGACACTTCCAGAGAGTACACCGACCGTTTCTAGCTCATGTGTCCGAAAAAAGCCTCCTCTGCTCGGACTGCTCTGTCGCTGCCCGGCCTCCTGCTCTGGAGGTAGCTACTATTAGCTGTGTTGTTAGCTGTTTTTTTTTTAACAAGATAACTCATAAACCACACCGCGGATTTTCTTGAAACTTACAGAGCGTAATTATTTGGTGGTCATTTACAAACTGTTAACTGCAGAAGATTTTCAGAGCTAAAAAAAAAATCGCTCTTTTAACTTTGTTGTTAGCGGTATAGCTACCGCAAACAGATACCGTACCTACTGTTTAGATAAACAGCTCTTAAACCACTTGACAGATATTTTTTAGGCTTTCAGAGTGTAATTATATGGGTTTCATTTACAAACTGTTGCCCTGTACAAGACATTTGAGATAAAATTCCACTTTTTATTATTTTTTTAGAGACGGAATCGTCTCCTTAGCTTCGGTTTTATTTCCGTTTACCGGTATATTGTTATAAATCATAAACCACTCGGCAGATATTTTTTTAGCTTACAGAGTGTAATGTATATGGGTTTTCATTTACAAACTGTTGACCTGTATAAGACATTTGAGATAAAATTCAATTTTTTATAATTTATTTTATTAGCACACGCGACCGTTTGGAAGACGTCAAACCGAAACAATTTAAATTCAGCAGATTTGACCATTTCGTGAATTGATTAAGGAACGGTTAAGCTCAGGAACCCTTGTGCTATAATGTCAGCTAAGAAATATATTTTTTCTCAGCAAAAAAGAAATAATTGTTTTTACCGTGTTAATCTTGTAAAGTCCTTCCATGCTGGCTCGCTTCTGTGGTCGCCATTTTCAGCAGGGCAAATGAGGCGCTGACGCGTCGCGTAGCGGTGACGCATAATAGATGCGACTTATAGGGCGAAGCGGCTTATTTATGGATTTTTACAAATTATTCCCAATAATTGGACAAAGCGGCTTATACACAGAAGCGTCTTTTCCGCCGAAAAGTACGGCAAGTGAAAAACATCCATGACCTTTACACCCCCCAGCGTTCTGCTTACTTGGTCCAAAGTGGTCTGAGAGACAGAGTAGTCCTCTATGCTGAGAGCCTCCTTGTTCTTAGACAGCAGGGAGAAGATGCGGGCGAGGGAGGTGAGAGACGAGGAGAGCTGGTACTGCAGCATGTTGCGGTGTCTCTCCTTCAACGTGCTCCCTGGCAGCTCCCGCTCGATGAACTCCATCACCGGCCGGAGGTCTGGGTCCGGCCCCGCCACCCGCAAGATGATGGTGTAACCGTCACCAAACCTGATGTGAAAAATAAGATACATTAATGTGTAGTTAAAATATATTTCAGGTCTTTCACATGCATAGACTTCAGTGTAGGACTGCGTCAGGTCCTCTGGATGGATTCTTCTTTGTTGATTTGATGTTTATCTACCAGGATTAATGAGCATCAGGATATTTTGTTGATAGTGATGCATTTTTTTCTCTTTACAGATTTATAGAGGATTGACTTCTTAATTATCTAGAACAGTGGTCTGCAACGTTTACAGTCAAAGGAGCTGTTTCTGACCCTTCGTTCACTAAATTAAACGTGTCCAGAGCCACAAAATCTGCTACAACTGTGATTTTCAGCTGCTGACCTGAGGACCACTTTACATTTGTTAGAGGGGCTTTTCAGGTCAGTTGGGGAGACAATATAAAACTTTAAAATATTTAATGATTTTCAACGTTTATGAATATTTTGACATTTTAGGAACAAAGAAAACACTAGATTATTGTGAATAAGAAACAATATAGTTTGTAGAATTTTTACCAAATTATTTATATATGAAAAAAAAAAGGACTACGAGTCTCATGTGTTCTTCTAAATAGCAGAAAAATCAAGTACAGTATCCAACTTTTTTTAAAGCATAGCATTAAAATGAGTATGTTCTACTCATTGTGTAGTAGCCACATATTTGCAAACTAATTATTATTATTATTATTATAGTAAAACTGCTAAAACTAGCCCTTTTTTGTTGTTTGTATACCAACCAATCACATTTTGTTTTATGCTAGTTTTGGTCAAA